>JAOBRB020166474.1:0-10806 GCA_027575285.2 Zoanthus pulchellus
ATATGATATTTTTCTCTTAATTCTTTCTATAAAACTATGTTAGCTATAGGATCATATATGACATGTTCATGTAACAGTGAAAAATAAAATCTTGAATTATTTTGTAAACATAAAGTCAACATTAGCATTTTCTTTATTAAAGCCATAAACCATTCATACAAGTAAAAACTATATTTTTGATTGTTTTAAAGGATTTCAGAATGACCTGACATTTCTGCCGAGTTTTCGATTCACATTAGATGAACGTACGTCGTTGCATTGTATGAGCGATTTCAAAACCTTGCAAAATTATCAATTCAACAAGAAGTTAAGTTAAATTTTATCCTAAACCATCACTGATAGATGAAGTGTAGATTACAAAACCGATAAACAGAGAAAATAATTTGAAGATTTAAAAGATTCATTAGCTGTTGATAGTTAGTGATATTAAGCCACAAACTGTGGATCTCAATGATGCACTGCTGAAAATTGCTTGCTCTAACTTAATGCAAATTTCATGGAAACATCTCTGCTAGGGTTGTGACAAAACTGAGCCTATCTAAAAAAATTAAACAGCTAAGGGAGGGTTTGAAGGGCATCCCATACTGAATACAACTGTGTTTTGATTTACTTGAATTTTTACTTTTTTGTGATTCACAGGAGTGATCACTGTTTAGTTTCTTTATCACGCATGAGTTAAAGAGCTTTAGCTTCTCAAAGTTCACAGTGTTATTGTCAGATGGGTATCTGCCTTCCTGACTAACATGCCAAGACGAGACAGAGCTGCTGGATCTCTTTCGTCCCCTGTTTTTCCGCATGGGGTATCCCGCATGGGGTATTCTGCATGGGGTTTTCTGCATTGATTCCGCATGGGGTATTCTGCATGGGGTTTTCTGCATTGATTCCGCATGGGGTATCCTGCATGGGGTATCCCGCATGGGGTACCCCACATGGGGGTATCCCGCATGGAGTATCCACATGGGAGTATCCCGCAAGTTTCCAAACTGCCACTGTTGCTTTTTGCAATTCTCGCTAATCGCCTGGTTGCTAATTGGTCTTGTCGGGCAAAGTATGGTATGTCGATGATACCACTGAGTTAGAAGTGGTTCAGAGGTGCAGTCCTAGTTATCTCCAACTTATTGTTAACGATATTAGTGAGTTTGCCGCGGAGCGTTGTATGCGCCTTAACCCTAAAAAATGTAAAGAGCTCAGGCTCAATTTCTTACAGTATCTACCGTCATTGCCACCAACGTTAGACCTTGGGGGTGTGTCTCTTGAGTTTGTTCACAAGTATAAATTACTGGGTGTATATATTAGTAGTGGCTAATCCTGGAATTTTTATGTCGACAACATTGTCAAGAAGGCCAGCAAACGCCTCTATGCCCTCAGGGCACACGGGAACGTCAGCGTCACGAAGGTTGATTCTGATCTGTTTATTGCGCCTTGAGTGCGCATTAAAGGCTGTTCAGAAAAGAGCGCTGGGTATTATTTTCCCCCATACAGCCTATCAAGTGGCTCTTGTATATCCTTTTATCTTCATTCAAATTAGCCCTACTAGCCTCGTTCTTGGGTTACACTTTCAAAGAATATCTTACTCAAAACGAGGTTAGTAGGGCTAATACAAAATAATATCGAAATCGCCGCCATTTATGAATAAGGTCTATAGCAGGATCGGTTTTACGATCATTCCCCCTCCCTCTTCCTCCCCGCACTCAAAATTCTCAAAACCAGGTTTGCGCTGCAAGATATTTGCAAGAATCCATTTAAACAGTCATCGACTGGGCTAAATAAATGTTGCTGGCCTTATGAGAAACAATACTTTCTAAAACTGATCTAAATTCTAACTTTATACACGTGCACATAATTCGCAACGACGGCAAAGTGAAACAGATTGAGACCGCATAAAACTTATATTTTATACAAAGAGAGTTATGGAGACTGGTAGCCCGATTCTAACAATGTAAAACGAGACTAAGAACGAAGAAGAATACTTTTCAAAAGTTAAACGTTTGCAAAACTTTAAGATGTCACAGCTGTACACTTTTATCTTTAAGGGGTTCCATGATATGAAAGCAAATGACCGTGAATAAGACGATGGAACAGATGGACCCTAATTAACCTTTTTGCTCTGTTCGCGGTTTTATCAGGCATTGACACAAAAGACCATTTTTTAAGCCGAAGCCTATGGGGTCGGCGTTTATCTCCAGTAACTCCCCCTGGACGGGACACTAATCCATCACAGGTTAGCTCAAATTCCAAAACGATAATTTTCTTGCTTTCTTAGCTGAACAATAGTTTTTCTACTCAGTAGTGTTATTCCACTGCTGCTTCTTTCTCTTGCTGCTGTTTTTTTTCTTGATTCTTGGGGTCATGTTACATCGACTCTCTCACATATCGGACTTATCTCTCTAAGATGAACTTCTGGGAAGATCAGTCCGCCTTAGCTTGAAAGAATTGAGTTTCATGTTTAGTAAAAAAAAATTAGCAGTTTTGTGGCCTACACTTTTGTTAATAAGCGCAAACCAACAGCAAACTAAGCTGAACTAACTACAGCTCAAATGATTAAAACGTTAGAAAAAAAAATCGGACCTTTTTCCATAACACTAACCACTCATAACCATTGAAATGTGTCTCGCCGCGCCGCGAGGCGCCGAACACATGTGCTTGCGATATCTTCTCACAAATCTGCCTCAAGTCCCACGGTAATAGGAGCATACAAAAGCACTAGGCCCAGTAGTATGGGCATTTTAGAACTTAAGCTGAAACGTGCCCAAGCAAAGATAGCACTGCGTAATAAAACTGAAAGATATTAAACCTAATTAACCTTAACCTTGTAACATTTATATAAAGTTACTTCTTCCATCAATTAAAAGAATGGGAAATGTAACACTTATCACTATATTTATCTGATAACTATTTGAAAAATGGGCAAGCCTCAGTGACCTGATGCTGTTTTAAAGCAACCTTGTGTAAACAAGCTGGGTACATCATTGTACACCATATGGCTTTTTGTTCAACTATATGTTTCCTTAATAACACAAAGGCATTTTTTATTCCAATATACTAAGGTAAGTATTTGTGTTGCTGACAGATAATATTAGAACATAAAAACGTTTTAAAAATAACTGTTTCCGAAAACCGTTTCACCCCATTTCTTCCATGCAGCACGTTCAACAGCTTCGTTTTCACAAATATGTTTTCAAACCAGACTAATGTTCTCAGGGAATAGTTCTTGTCAAGTTTGTAGAAGCATTCTGTTTTTTTTAAATTAGCATCAGGCGAAACTAGATTCATGCAGTATATCTATTTTAAAAAAAGCATTAGTCTGTTTATCACAAATTAGTCTGTTTAGGCACAAATTAGTCTGTTTAGGCACAAATTAATTGTCTGTTTAGTAATCCTCCTCCACAGGCTAACAGTGAACAAAGGTGCAAGCATGCGCAGACATGGTAGTTCAATTGCAACTTTTGCAGGGCTGGGCCTGAATTCGAATAGAATTCGCACCAATAGAATTCATATTGTATTCGTCGATTAGTCGAAAAAAAGTGCAGTTCAATTTAGACGACGGACTTGAATGCGGACTTGAATGCGAAAGTTTCTTAAGGGTTTCTTAATTTCTTAATAATAATAATAATAATAAATACATATTTTAACAGGGTAACTACATCAGTTATGAAACTACTATCAACGTAGGCCCTGTGATACTTATAAAATTACAAATTAATTTTATATACTACGAGTGCATTAATCTAAAATCTAAATATAAAATTTAAAAAACAGCCAGTCCCTGATCCGAGAAACAGACTAAGTAACAATTATCTTAGCTCCTTTTTGGCTGGATAAAATAAAATTAAAGATTAAAATATTAAATGGAAAAGTCAATAAACATTTTAAAAAAGATGACACTAGAATAGTTATGATATGATGATTTAAAACCTGATGTACTGAAGAATAAATTAGAGAATTAAGGAAATACCTTTCTCAAGTTCCGAGTCATTTTTCTTGCTTTTCATATTTAGGAAGTTTTTTGGTTCAAGAGAGTTTAGCCCTAAAAGTTTCTTAAGATTTTTGGTATTTCAGACCCTAGTTTCTTATAAAGTGGTTTCTGATAAAAAAAATAAATAGATCATAAGATGTAGTTTTTTCTGTGCCCACGATGAATTGAAATATATATCAAAAAACGCTTATGCCATGATGTTCCTGACACTGAT
Source organism: Zoanthus pulchellus (assembly GCA_027575285.2). Taxonomy (NCBI): domain Eukaryota; kingdom Metazoa; phylum Cnidaria; class Anthozoa; order Zoantharia; family Zoanthidae; genus Zoanthus; species Zoanthus pulchellus. The sequence goes on from JAOBRB020166474.1 coordinate 4,191, forward strand.
TAGACAGAGAAGCATAACAAAATCTAACCTACAATTTCAAACATTCAGAGACACAGTTAAGGTCGGGGTATCATTAAGCTATGATAATGGAGTAACTTTAGTACAATAAGGCAAGTTAATGACTGGCTGCGTAGCTGAATATATAAACCGTTACAAGTGCAAAATCGCAAAAATTTTTCTTCTCGAATTGGTGAAGCAAAAATTTCAAACATTGCAAAAGAAAGACATTACACTACGTACCTTGCTAGAAAACATGATTAAAATTGTGCTCTATGAGCTTATAACAAAATCAATACCTCTAGATTTAATATTGGTAATTCGAGTGACTCCATCAACAACAACCTTGCTTTGTTTTCTTCCTCAAGACTTTGAGATGTATAATTTCATGTTATAAATGATTACCAAATTTTGTTGTCTTCCGTTTATGCAAACGAGCTCCCAGGCAATACATAGTCCATCTTCTATTTGTAGATAGCTTATACCACCTATGATGTAACAACAGATGCATAAGAAAGAACTATAAAGTTTGTGAACGCAATCTCTGTTCTGTTGTTTAAGCAATACATAGAACTGACACGCTCTTATAGTTCCCGTTAAAAATTTTTGCAAGCTTTTTTTCCAAAAAGCAAGAAATTTAAAGTTTGAACGGGTGTTAACTATAAAGCTGTTAAGCTTTCTTCTTCTCCATTTGGTTCAATCAAAACCTATTTTAAGCCATTTAGATAATTCAGGAACTTTATATCTTCACAGACAAACTGATCGAAAAAAGGTAATACATGTTTTATACAGCAACTGAGATAAGAGGATATAGCTTTTCATCTTTGCCGATGGTTGAGAGTCACTTCGTGTTACTTTGTGATAAACAAACTAATACTTTATTCTGTTTATGTGAATTCGCCTGATACTAAATCTCAAAATAAAACGCTTCTACGAATTTCAGATTTTCAAATGATGTTTTAATCTCCACGCAGTTACAAAATTCAAAAGTCATGATCAACACCAACTGAATATTTTATGTTGTGTGAGGAGGAATGCTATTAATTCTGGATGATTTTTCTTGCCGATAAAAACAAAATTGATTAATTTGATTTGTTAAGAATAAATACTGCCATCTTGGTTGCGATAAAGGAGGATACTCGTACTCACAGACAGATGCATCTAATGAGTCTGCTAACTTCTATTTTTCTATTGTTGGTGTTTTGATGGGGACATTCCTTCTATTTTTCTGAAGAGTTTGTTCAAAAATGTTTCCTTTGAGAAAAGCTTCAGTGCAGTAATTTATGTTTTTAGAAAAGAGACACTATTTTAGAAGGAAAAAAGTGCTTAACTAATTTCCGGGATCCACTTCAAAGTAACCAATCAGAATCGTAGCGGTCGGTTTGTGTAAAGATAGATAACAAAACAGACGTCATAATTTGAAGTACTATTGTTGACACATGTACAGCGAGAGAAACGAGTGTCTTAGTCTCTTGCTTTGACTTGAGTGTGAATGACATTGCTTTTATTTAACAGGGGTTTTTTTGTGAGTACTTAACTGAAACACAGGAAATAAATTACTTAAGAGACATTTTACTCAGGTAAGTCTGCTTCATATATAAGACTATCCAGTCTTTCCTGTCTAAAGACGCAGTGCAATTTATAGAAAGTTTTCTGCACAATCTTTAATCTCGTTACACTTTTTAAATCTAATGTATTTTATATACAGAGAGAAGAGATATTTGCATGAAATTATATTCTTTTTGTTTATAAAATTACATAAAAATCATACATCAATAGAAACTTGAAAATATTTTCGACTTTTTAATCAGTTCAGTTTGTCGGTTACTGCAGCAGTAACTCATGCAAACAACTTACTAAATTAGCCAAAGGCAAATCGTTTGATTATAGTTTTATTCCAGTACAATGAATCTGCTTATATTAAAAGCTTTGTAATCAAAAGTTAAATCAGTTCAACGCGGATTCAACCTCATATTAACTTAATTAACAATAGTCAATAATGCAGATGCAGTGATAACATGTTAGCCAGAATACATTTTATCAAATACAACAAATACATCTCTCCTGTTTTTTAAACTTGAAGTGATAAAATATATCTAATTGTTTAGCTACATTTCCGCTAAAATTAAAGTAAATTAAAAAGCTACATTAAAAAAAACTTTTTTAGTTTTCTTTGTAATATATAGTTGTGCTAATTTCTAATTATGTCTTGCTGTTTTGATTTTTGTGTTTTCGTTATCAAGTTGAATCCATGCAGCCCATGCAGTTTTTTCCATGACATTTTCTTGCTAAATTGATACACGCTATTTTTAGAAGAACCCACAATTTTTTTCGAGGGTCGTTGTTCTAAATTTATTGATGATTTCAGCCTCAAGTTGTTCTTTATTCTGTTCTTATTTCTAGCAGCTTATAAGTTATATTGAACTGAGAAAAAAACAACTGAAACAACGCTGCTCGCATGTTATAATGAATGTGAAACACCGTGAGATTTGTTGTGTTTTGCATTGTCACTAAGTTAATTTATTACGAGTTTTACTGAAGTCTTTTTAAAGTGAAACATTTTTATAGATATTCGGGGTCTCAGCCTGAGATTGTCCTTAATTAGATTGTCTTTAAATTTTTTAAAGTTGTTCTTATCAAAAAGACATGTTGTTTCATTAATATTTTTTTCTTGTTATTTATGAAAAATGAAACATTGTTTCTGCTTTTTATCAAACATTATTGTTTTCACCTGTTAAAACAGAGATTTAAGTTGTCGACTGAAGAAAAGAACAACAATAGCTTCAGAAAAAAAAGCATTACGATGAAAACTCTACTCTAGCTTAAATAGTAGTTGTTTTACAATGTTTTACAATGCTTTTTTATGACAAAATGAAAAATAGACTTTTGAAATAATCTTTCAGTGCAGCAATTTAAAACTGCGGTAAAACTGTTAAATCAAGCTTTTGTTTCGTTTGAATATAAATTTAAAAACGTCTTTATAACTAGTTAAAACGTTATCCTCACAAATCTTTCAAGTACAAAACATTTCCTGCAATTAAAAATCTGCATAAAAATTTTAGATAGATTGCAAAATAATATAATTTATGACAGGTATTTTTTAACGTACTACGCCGTTGAGAAAGATTAGGTTTTAATATTCTTTTTAAAGCCTTAACTATTACCAACACTAATGTCAAACTATGTACCAGCCGTTTTTGAAGAAGGTAAACAATGTTTGTCTATTATTTTGCTTTCAATTTAGCTCACACATCTCGATTAAGCCGCAGCTGTTTCTTCTGAATAAAGATTAATGAGCAATCAGTATATCACTCTGTCCTGTTGTTTCAAAACGGCGAGGAAGATTAATTGATCATAAGAGGACATTTAGTTTATCTAGACAGTACATGCAATTTAGCAGCCAGGCTAGTAATTTTCAGCTGCTCGTCTGATATTCGCAACAATCCAAAAGCGTGCGGCACAACAGTGCTTGGTAAGTTTTATGACAATTGTCAATCACAAGTTGTTGCTGCGTTTATTGTTAAGTTCGCTTTTACTCACAGAAACAAACTATTCTTTAAAAAGCTCTTATGTGTCCTGATGAATTGTTTCTATAGGAGTCTGCTTTTGAGAGAAAGAAAATCATTTAGTCGGTAGATGAAAAACAAACAGAAAAGTAAAAAATAATGAATGACACCTCTGATAAGGGAAAAACAAACATTTTATTTCGCTGTTCGTCGCAAACAATACCTCCATGGTTATAAACTTTTGAAAGGTTTTATGGCTTGCGTATCTATAGTGAAATGGGACGCCATGTTCTGATATTGATAATTCAAAGGCCTTTTTAGTTTTACGTTTTTGAAACTTTAATGCATTGGCTATCAAAATTTTAATTCTACACCGTAAAAGAGAAATACTTACTGACGTTTAGGACGTTAGTCCTTCGTCGGTCAAAATTTTAAATCGATATATATTATTTTCAGTAAGAATTCATTGACTGTTATTTTACTCTGTTTTGAAAGCGCTGATTTTAACTTTAAAAATGAAAACGAAAACGAACAATGTGGCACGACAAAAGAAACTCGTGGAGCAATACACAATTGATACTGATGGGGGTCTTACTGGTGTAAGAATGTGTGTAAGCCAGTCTCTTGCTGATTGTCTGAAAAATAAGAATAAAAGGAAAACTTCTTTTCCATCCGCATTACTTGCAACTTTTGAGTATCTTTGTTATATTAGCTTTGCAGTTACATGTCATTTAAAAACTATTTTTGTTTGTTGTTATACAACCTTAAACAAGCCTCGAAATTCATTTACCTACATTACTTTTCAGGTAACGAAGACGATGATGAATTCAACAAAAGTTCACGCGGCCGTCCATCTCTCCTTTGTATCCCAAGTCACGTGGTCCTTTATTTATTCTCTTCTTGCAGTAGTGATAGTGTTCTTCAACACGCTGGTTATTCTCTCCTTTGCCAAAAACAAAGCACTGCGTACACGCACAAACTTATTTATTGTCAGCCTTGCGTGGGCAGATCTTTTAGTTGGTCTGGTATCTCTACCCGGATACACGTCACTCATTCTCACCAAGTATCGTAGCAATCACATAAAAGAACCGGATACTCTTGAGAAAGCCTGGATTGCATTCGACATCCTAGCTGGTGTGGGTTCTATTTTACACTTGACAGCGCTCAGCTGGGACAGATTTTGTGCTATTGTTTGGCCTCTGAAACACCGTTTATACACGACAAAGAAGTACCTTCTGATTCTTTGTTCCATCTGGGTCTGCACTATAACGGTTTCGGCATTGTCAATCATTGGTAATGACAAAGCGCTTAGAGTTTATAATATCACTGTTATAATTGTCTGCTTTTTTGTTCCGCTAGGGATCATCTGCTTGGCGCAAGGTTTAGTTTTGATAACGATCAGAAGCAAAACACGGGAACAATACAGAAACAGAAATCTTCGCCTCGACGTCCGAGCTGCAAAGACCATCAGTATAATGACTCTTGTATTCATCATTGGCTGGCTGCCATTCTTCACTCTTTCATTAATTTCATTTGCTGACTCTACCACTAAAAAACTACCTTTGAACGCCATCTTTGCAGTTAAATTTTTCCAATACGGCAATTCAGTATTTAATCCGATTTTGTACGCCCAAAAGTTTCCGGAGTTCAGAAAAGCCTACATTGCTTTAGTCTTCCGATGCTGTCCAACTTTACAACCAAAAGAAATGTGGAATATTCGTAATTGTAGTTATCGCTCAAAACTCGCTTATCTTAATTCGATTAATTCTCCAAACGTTGACGTTTTACATCGAAATACAGTCCTAACTAGCTTGACTACGACTTCGTCTTGTTCCTCTGCTACTCAGTCTACACGTGTAGACCAAAATGTTTCCGGTAATTCCCTTCTTGGTTAATGAAAAGAAAGCAAATAAAAGAAAAATGAAGATAAATAACTTTAGAAACAATTTTACGCGCCTTAATAAACGGACCAATGTAACAAAAGAAACATAAAGCAACGAGTAGCGGAAAGTGAACGACGAGCTGCTTCGAGAAATCAACTTTGAAGTTAACTGTTTTTTGCAGGTCAATTAGGGTTTTATTTTTTTTCCTTTTCGCTTTGTGAATTGAAAAACGATTTGCTGTTTCTCCATAAAGCTAAACAAGTACTGAGAAAATGTTTTCTACAAATTTTACCTAGTCTCAACAACTCCAAATAAGGTATTTGTACTCGTGCACGTGCTCCGCCAACCTCGTACCCAGGGTCATTTCACTGTTGGTGCTCCGCTTGCTTCATTCTATAAGGTGCATTGATTTACCATTGTTCGTTGCCGTTGTCGTTGGCGTCGCCGTCCTGGATGCTTAAGTCCATAATTTATGACTAGGCCGACTGCTTCCTTAAGGTCCATAATTTATGACTAGGCCGACTGCTTCCTTAAGGTCCATAATTTATGACTAGGCCGACTGCTTCCTTAAGATCCATAATTTATGACTAGGCCGACTGCTTCCTTAAGGTCCATAATTTATGACTAGGCCGACTGCTTATTTTGTTTTGAAAGTTAAAATAGTTTGAACAAAAAAAAACTTGTTAAGGTAAAACGTTTTAAAATAAAAGAAAAAAAGCCTTTATGTTCAGTATACAATACGATTTACAATAGAAATATTCTATATACGATAGTCAATATATCTTGCTACAATGCAATAAAAGTAATTCTTATCGTGAACAAAAATTATCAAAAACAACATAGTCATAACAAAAATTAAGCTCGCTTTGAAATTCTGTTCTAACGCGGGACTTGTGAAGCAAATACAGCTTTGGCGAGTTGTTAAAAATTAAATAATTATTAAAATATTGGGAACAATGATCTTTGTTACATTTCTTTATTATATAAAATTCAAAGCATGGATATCACGGCTAGCTGTTAAGGTTGATCATTTCAGTTGTCCACAGAAGAACAACTTTCACATGATCGTATTAAAATTCTAGCTACGCGCTTCTACAAGGCCGTATGGTAATATTCTGTGGTCGCCGTATGGTAATATTCTGTGGTCGCCGTTTGGTAATATTCTGTGGTCGCCGTATGGTAATATTCTGTGGTCGCCGTATGGTAATATTCTGTGGTCGCCGTATGGCA
>JAOBRB020166582.1:0-12736 GCA_027575285.2 Zoanthus pulchellus
GTTAAAGATGGGCTTCCTGTGGTTTGTAATAAATTAGTTGTTGTTACGCCATCTTGTTTTCCTTGTTAGTTGTCACAGCCGTTAAGATGCAAATTAGCAAATACATATCTCAGTTTTTATAAAAAAATAATTATCTTTTTTGTTTTATTTATTATTAAATACAGAGAATATAAAAACTATGTGAGATGAATAAAAAAAATCAAACATTGCCATGTTAAAAAGAGCTTACTATGTTTTCTAAATCAAGATAAAATCATTTTCTTGTACCAGCATGAGTTTAAATTCCGTGCTGTATATCAGTATCGAGATATGGGCTAAACTTCCTCTCTGATATGTCGCTTTTTAATTTAACAAACAAAATAACGTCACAGAAACGAAGAACTAGACGTGGTAACTTGAACGTATAATGGCCTAGCCAGTCATGAGTGTAAAACCTTAAGTTTGGGCAGCTCTATCTCAGCTGTTTTCCAAGCGAGGAAAATATAGCAATGACATGAATTAATTCCTGCTATGCAATTCAGAATTCTTCTTCCCTGCACTTGAAATAAGTGATACAAATACGTACTCTATGCTCATTTTAAACTGATGCTCTTTCTTCGCACTGTCAGACGCACAATTATGTATTAAAGGATAGGAAAGCTTTGTCACGAATAAATGTAGATGTACATACATGTAGGCAAATTTCAGCTTCATTCGTGAATTAATGACGCTAGTAATTCATATAACATAAACTACTACTCATCATGCCATAAAATATTGGTTTTGACGACGTGTCATTATATTTATGAAATAAAATTGAGGCCGTATTTCTCTTCGGCTAAGTAAATCTAGTTTATAATAATATATTTTCCCATATATTAAAATCATCATAAACCAATGGAATGGAGTAATATAATGCACCATATATCAATAATGAATAAAAATCATAAACATTACCGAACTTCCTTCAAGTAATTCCTCCGTGTCTTGATCAAACGCTGCAGCTGCGTTTCCCAGACTTGTCGGTTCCATTTAAAAAAAACTATTTCCCACTAAATCTTTACTTATTTTACGGGAACAATGTTCAATATATATTTTTGTCAACAGCATGCAGTAGTAATCTGATTCAAATATAGAATTATTTTTTGACTTTACAAAATCTTCTGTCTACCTCGACTCCATGTCGAGGATGACGAAACATCGTGCAGACTTTACGCACTATATTTCATACCGGGAGCCTTAAAGTGCATATGAAGTAAAAAAGAAGTTTAACTAAGGTGTTAGTTTATATTCTCAATACCCGAAATATCCAGTTTAAAACGAGCGAAAGTGCTTCTATGAAATATTATGCAGGCCTAAACTCTCGAAAATGGCACTTCAAGGTGTCTCCATTTTGCGCTCGGCCAACGGGGAGATATGACGTAGCCAGTGGTTCTCAGCTTTGAAATGTTACTATGGCGGGCAAGAAAGCACGTACTCTGAGAGCCAAAGTGACTCTAAACCGAGCTGATAACTTATAGATAAATTAAAAATTTTCGCTATCAGAGATTCGCACTTTTCACTAATCTCTCCATTATTCCTGTAGCAAAATTGTAGCATCGTGGGTGGTTTCAACTCGAAAACAAAAAAATTTGCATAGCAGAAATTGACGATTTTTCACACGGGTAAAAATGAAAACTGATTCATTCAGTTGTCAAAATGTTGTACTATTTAAAACTTCGCAATTTATTATAACAAAAATAGCAAAGAAGCACTATAATGTTCGACATATTCACTGCTGAAAACTCAAAGTTGCAAAATGATTACTATTTTACTATTTTCCGGATTTTTTCCAATTAGCCTGCGAATACTTCTACAAAATATGACTGGTATAAAAAGAAGTACAGCTGTATTTCCTTAACTGTTCATCCATTTAACATCAAACTTTGGGATTTTGCTATTCGTGGTATAGTCTTTCCTTTTATACTAGTCATATTTTGTACGTATGAGAATTAAGAGGCTTGTACTCAGGCTCTTCCGGTATGAAATCCGGCAATAACTTTATTTTTGGCATTAATCTTTTGTAGTTTGCTTTGCTTGATCAACTCTCAGTTTCTCATTGCCAAATGTTTTATTTTGTATATGTTATGTTATGAGAGGTTGGATGTTGATAACTGACTGGGACTGAAAGGGTTAATGAGCCATATATACATTCTCTGTAAACTCTCAATTAGATCACAGGATAAGTGTTTAGCACATCACTCTCATAAAAAAAAGATTATCTCACAGAACACTATCAATATAGAGTGGTTCAGTTTTTATAACCTTATTATAAAATAAAGTTGATATAACGCGCTCTTTGATTGGCTGTGCAGCAGTTTTAATTCTCAATAAAACCACAGCGTGGTTTTATCAGTTTTGACTTGTCTGGCGGTAGCTTATTTTATAAAAGAAATTATAAACTCGCCCTAAGTTCACTCAAGAAGTACGAATAAAACTCGCCAGTGGCTTTTTTTTTCTCACAGCATTTTTTTCGTGAATTTAATATTCACGCATGGTTGTATAACAGTTTTGACCTAGTCTCTGGCGGTAGCCTATTTTATAAAAGAAATTATAAACTCGCCCTACTTGCTCTGTTCAGTTATAAAACTACTTGTGAATTTTATGTTCACTCAAGAAGTGCGAGGAAAACTCGCCTGTGGCTTGTTTCCGGTTTTTACCTGAAGTCAAGGCGGCCATGTTGGTGTACTCAAAACAAAAACATTTTGATTATCTCTTATATTTTGTACACCAACATGGCCGCTATGTCTATTGTCCTTTGTGTCTCATGGAATAGTGTGCAAACCAAGAATATTTAACAATTACTCCAAGAGCGCGCGTGAGAAATTAAATGAGATGTTAAATAGCCAACAAGGCACTAAGTTGGCTATAATCATCTCATATACAACCAGTAAAAATGGAATAATTGTTTTTTCTTAATTTTATGAGCCTTCCAAATACTTCGATACTTGAAAATGCCAAAAAATAATTTTAATAAATTCATAACCGACATTGTTAGTTAGTTTCCATATATGGTCATTCAGTATATGAGCTGCTAACCGAAATTAAGTGAACCAATCAGAACGCTAGAAATGCAGTATTCAAAGTTGAAAATTTAATTAAAAGAAATATGCGTATTGATAGGTATATAGTATATATCCTTGTCAGTCACTGTATAAAAATATATCCCATTGCTCTAAGAGGTGACCTATTGGGTGATACGTTGCCACAGGTGGTTGATTCATTCAATCCTGGAAAACGTTCGCTTAAGCCAAAGCCAATCCAAGAAGGACGTTTATCGCACGTTGCAAATACACCGATTCGTGATTGGGATGATCCGCTTGGCAATGCTACTTTTATCCCCTCGATGACGTTACATCCAGACTAAAAAAAAATTGTAAAGAACCTTAGACATACAACAAAATAACTACAATCATAAAGATACAATACACACTTAATGACAACTTTCCACATGGGCTTTTCAGTGTCATATTAAAAACCTTCCTCTTCCCCAATTAAGAATCCCAACTGCTAGGAGGCAAACCAGTTGGCTATTTACAAAGTGTGGTGAATTTGTCCCTGGGATTACCGAGGAAAAATTTATTCAGTGGTCAAAGTCGGGGAATCGAACCCGGGTCTTCCGCATTTAAAGCCCCAACTCTGACCAATGCGCCACGCTGCCTCCTAAAGATGCTGCTGCTGCTGATGATGATAATGATGATGATGATGATGATGATGATGATGGTGGTGATGGTGATGGTGATGGTGATGGTGATGGTGATGGTGATGGTGATGGTGATGGTGATGGTGATGGTGATGGTGATGATGATGATGATGATGGTGGTGATGATGATGATGATGGTGATGATGATGATGACAGTAACCAAAACAACAATAATTGATACAATTTTCATTTACTACGAATAGCAAAAAGTATTAAAAAAATATTTTTATGTAATATACAATGCATCTGCCTTAGACTGGCATTCATTGCTATTTGCAGATGACTTGTCTAAGATATATTTTTAAATTAAAAAATTCGCTAATTTTTCAATGAACTCAGTGAACTGAACTGAAATACACAATAATTTTCAACTTTACGTGTGCAAATACGTTTCGGCAAACCTTTGCCATTGTCAGTGCGAAAATGGACAGTTGCAATAAATGAACAACTTACATAAGAATTAGGATAAATCATGTTTTAATAATGAACAATAGTATAAAAGAAATCGGTGGAAATTATAAGGACAGTTTTAAATTAAAATGCTTAACTTGTTGATTAAAAGAGGGTTTCAATGAATCGACGATGAAGATAGCTTCTTTAATTTTTAGCTCAGTTTGGGTGGAAGCTAGCTTGTGATAAGATGCTGAAGCAACAAGGAGAACTTAAAGAAACGACATTTTCGCACTGACAAAGGGAGGGTTTGCCGAAACATGTTTGCACACGTAAAGTAGAATAGGGTTGTGTATTTTCTCAAAATATTTAATAAATTCTAGCTATTTAGACCTTTTGGTAATAGCAAATATGACCATATTTACGCAAGCGCTCGTACATGGTTTTCTAAGGTTTCTGTAGTATTCTAAGGGATGCAACATAAAAATGATTTTAAATAGGATTGGTCAAGTTCTATGTAGTTGCTTCCCAACTAAATTAATTTTGATATTTTAATAAAAAAGCGACACTGTTGTTTTAATGTAAATTTAGATTTTAGTAATCTCACATACACATGGCTCTGTGGCGCACGAAAACAAGATTAAACACGATCGACGGAGGTCAATTTTCTGAGAGAAAACTGGATCGAAAACAACGTGCGCGTTACCACGACGGACGATGCCGGGTAAAAAGGGGAGAAAGATTCATGAAACACGGACGTCAACCATTAATTTTCACTTCTATGTTTCTAAACCCCTTCACAGTAAAACTCGCTTTGCAACTGGTTCAAAAGCAATTGAAATTAAAAGACCATTATTTTTGAATTAATTGCAAGTGAACTTTACAGCAATTGGGTTTACACATATGAAAGTGGAAATGTATGGCGCATCAGTGTCTCAGACTCATGCAGGATTCTTTCAGAAAAAAACATACAAAAAACTCAGTCGTAAACAAAATGATCGTAAAACTGGTTGCACGTACAGCAAAAACCTGAAGCAAAATCAATGTTAAAGTAATTCGTATGTTAATAATTTACTTTATTAAACGATTTATTATCCAACTGCACGATTCTCCGGACAAATAACACAATGAGAGAGTCTGAGGCGAGCCTGCCGTATTGTACATTTTTGAGCGATATTCGTACTCCAGAAAACTTGTTTTACCGCACGTGTCGCGCTCTTTTATTTCTATTTTTTCTCGAATACAAAATATGGATAATAAATCGCTTTTTAACAATTTACTATGTAGTATGGTTGATATTTCTACTCTTCCTGTGTATTTTGACTCGTAAAAAATATCCAGCGATGCCAGGAGCCCATAAGTAGGAGCGAGCAACTTTTATGTTCTAGTGTCACGGCGTTTTTAAGAAAAACCGACTTATTTTTAGTTCAGTTATTGCGAATTCAAACCAATCATATGCATCCAAACTTGATCAAATAAGATCATTGTTAATTTGTAAAAATTGTCTGTTTCCTCCGGGACTGAAACTTTTATTAAAATTTCCTGCTAAAAGCGATCTAAAAATAAACCAGTTCGCGAAAACGCCGTGACATAAGTCTATTATGATAGTTGCTCGCTCCTACTTATAGGCTCCTGGCCATACGACTTTCGGTTGATCGTGACAACAAGAACGTCTGTTGTTTAAGCTCTCTAATTACAACTTTTGGAAGGACATTAGAGACTTTAGTATACATATGCGCTCCGTATTCTGTCGTTTTCTTTGTAAGAACGGGGAAATAATAATTCTGTGAAAGAACTAAAACGTGGTATCCGTGCTTTAAGTTCGTAGCTTTGAGAAAAGCGAGGCAAACAACACGAAGTACAGGTCAGTTTATTTCTTAAATGCTCAGAAAATACTTGAAGCATATTTCTGGGTTAAAGGGGAACTAAACCTTTTTCTTGTTTTGTTTCAAACAATTTTTTCATACAATTTGAAAGTGCTTTTGTGAAAGTGTTTCTGTTTTTGGTTAAATGATAATTTTATTTAAAATAGTTTTAAATATGAAACTGAAAGTCTGCTCCATGTTCGCTTGGTATATATTGCTAAAATACAGGGAGACGTGGGTTCGATTCCCGCTCGGGGCATATCCCAATTTTTCGTACGAGTGCATGTATTAATTTTTGTTCATTATTCCATTCCATTGAACATCACACATATCTATGAGTATAATAAAGAAATAGGTTTACTTGAACTTTAAAGTATTTTATAAAACTCTCATACTTGTGAATACTCAAGCACGGAACCTGCCAGTAGTTTTTTCCACTGACGAATGGTTGCTTCTGGTGCCAAACTACTAGACGTATGAACCGGAAAAGCATTCATTTTGTCTAGAAGAGTGACATCTCCGTGTCCCTGAATATTCTTAAACTTCATCCAAGATGTAGTCCCGTTGTATCTCATACCCAAACAGAAGCCTTTCTTTATTTCTGTGGACCAAAATGTGGCCGATTTACATTCATTTGGTTCTAGGTCCCTGCAAGCACATTCGTTAAAAGCGCGCTGCTTCATCCAGTAGTCGGTTGCCTCGTAACGGAATGTGCTCTTTGGAAGAAATTAGAATGAATCTAGCATTACAGATGACAAAGATAATGGTTGTAGTTGAAAATTTTTATTAGAATTATTAAATTGTAGTTATTACTAAATCTTTATATATAGTATCGGAGCTAATAGCAACAAAGAAATCGGCCCCGAAAGCAAAAACCTTCCTGGGGGTGCGAACAAATGTTTTTGGGAACAATCTCCTTGAAATGATTTCATTTTATCACAATTTTTGATTCATATTTTTAGGACAGTAGCATCAATAGTAATAGTAACAGTAACAGCCTTATTACTATCACTATTAATACCAATACTAATACCAATACCATTATTGATACCAATATCAATACCAATACTAAAACTAATACCAATACTATGATCAATAACAATATCAATATCAATACCGATACTAACACCAAGACCATTACTAATACCAATATCAATACCAATACCAATACTAATACCAGTATTAATACCAATACTAATACCAATACTAGTACCCATATTAATACAAATACCATGCTTAATACAAATACTAATTAATACAATTACAAATACCAATACTAAAACTAATACCAATACCAATACTAATACCAATAACAATATCTATAACGATACTAATACCAAAGCCATCACTAATACTAATAGTAATACTAATACTAATATCAATACCAATACTAACACCAATACCAATACAAATACCAATACCAGTGCCAATAATAAAAATCAATACCACTACTATTACTAAAACCAATACTAATACCAATACGAAAACTAATACCAATACTAATACCAATACGAAAACTAATACCAATACCAACACCAATCCCAATCCCAATATTAACAGCAATACCAATACTAACACAAATTATAATACTAATACCAGTACTAACACCAATTGTAATACCCATACCAATCTAATAAAGGGGGAGTTACAAAGGGCATCACTACCAGAATTGAATGTACAGTCGCATTCTTTCCGGGTTCTTTCTGAGATAATGGGTTTTTGTAACTTGCTATGCAATAGCAAATCATTTAAACTTAGAAGTTTCATAAACTGCTTTATAACTTCAAACTATGCAACCTAGATGCACCGAAATGTTGTATTTACATTATTACAAGAAAGGAGGATTACGTTTTATTAATTGTTACAAGAAAGGAGGTTTACGGTTTATGCTGTTGCACACGTGTAACCGTGCGCTACTGGACATCCCGGGTCAGCTATCACGTAATACGTATGCCTGTGTCACAAGCTGACTCGGCAGAATCCTGAAGAAGGCCGTGTAATACGGCCGAAACGTCGATCGTCTCAGTTTCAGTTAGAGATTTATTTTTTTTACTTTGATTATTATTATTTCAAGGCAGCAGAATCGCTGTCATATATATCACACTTAAACAATTGCAACTAGACACATTTTCATTCTTTATTACTAATGTTGATTTGAACAGACATTGCAAACAATGTCGATTTTCGTCAGGTAAATTACAAATTAACAAGTCAAAGCATCAGGGAAACTAAATTTGTATATTGAGTATAATACCTTTCGACCGTCAATTTTCATTACTAGAGTCCAGCCCTTCCCTCCACACTCGCTCAACTTGTCCATCTGGCAGTAAACAAGGGTATATTTTTTGGGGGTTCTAACAGTTTTGATATAATATACTCCATTTGGTGGCGGGGAACTGCAAATATGAAAGAAAGTAAAATGTTTATCACAATATTCAAAGCAAATACTTAATTAACTCGTAAATTTTGATAATTATTAAGAAAGAGAGACTGTTGTGAGCATTTTGTTTAAAAAATTGACGCTCGCGCTGGTGCCACATTGTAGGACGAGTTTCAATAACACGCGCGAAATAAACCCATGGTCATGACGTTGTTTTCATTATGAAATCATCATGTGATCCGCATGTGCGGAATTTAGACAGCTGAGTACCGGCCGAAAGTTGCATAATAGCAAAGCTCAGTTGCTAGTAAAAACCCTTAACTATAAAGATTAAAATAGACAAGATATGAATGGGTAACTCTAAACCCAATCATAGAAAGGATAGGGTAGATATTTTCTTCGCATAGACTTGGATTGCCATACAATGAAAATGGAAAAGCATAAAAAATAAAAAAAATTCTTAGCTGTCACTTTTAAAAATCACTCCCCAAGTTAAGAATCCAAGTTGGCGGAAAAAACAAACAGTTTAGCTGTACGATATTAGAGGACAAACGAATTCAAGTACAAATTGCACTTATGCTTTGGTAGCTAACCAAACCCACGTGGAAACCTAAGAATTATTTATTTGTGAAAAACAAAAAAGCCAAACTAAACTGATGTCTAAGAGTGATAAAATAATGACTGTTACTTACGGTTATAAGGGGTAATACTCCCTAGCTACGTTGTGTAGTCTTTGTGTGGTCTTGCTATAGCATAGTTTAAACCTCTTCTCTAAGTAGGGGTGCTTGATATTTCCTACTGCTACTTGAAAACAAAAGTATTTTCCCTGCATCCCTGCATGTGATTTCACGTTTAAAAAAACTTGTTCGCAAGAAAATTCTCGCACGTTTTGCAGAGGTTTTCTCCAGGCTATATGAAGGCTTTGAAAATGAGCTCTATTTCTTTTATATAAAATGATGTTTTTTGACTCATCAAAGAGAATGAAAACGATATCAGAAGCTCATATGTATTCTTTAATTTCTTTTACGAAACTATAAATTGTTAGAAATCGGAAACAACCAGCTACACTGCTCACATAAATTTTGCGCTATGAAAACACAAGTACTTTCAAAATTATTTAACAACTATAAGTTTTGTACGAAACAGCCATATACGGTTAAATTGAAATACAAAGCAGAAGACGATCGGCCATTTACCGTGTTAATATCAAATCTCTGGAGCTCAGTTTTACTGATAGCTCTCGTAGGTATTAAATTGATGTTCTTTGCAAAACAAGATTTTTTTTGTAAATATACGAGGTTAGTATGTTAAATAGAATTTTGGAATACAACGTTAACCAAATCACAAACTCAACTTCATGAAAACAGCTATTACTAGACAACAAGCATTTTAAAATAAAATCTTGACAAAGAAAAGTGGAAAATTGGAATGAAGTTTAACAGCGTGTAAAACTGGCAGCCCTACCACAGAGCAACATTCACTCGGAGATTTTAGAAGGAAACGCGAGTGAAATAACTGATCCCAGCTACCTTCTCTTTAGTAACTGTTTCCGCTAAAGCTAACTTATCTTTTCATCTTTACTGGATCAGTAAAGAGAGAGCAACTGCAAGGTGAAAGCCAATCTGCTATTGGTCTGTACACCGTCCAGGTAGAGTAAAAACTCTCAACCGCTTCACATATAGACATTACATTCTAAACCGCAGATACATAAAATCTCCATAGGTCGCTACGCTTATAATGTAACTACTTAGCCAAGTTAAGACTATATTAATAAACTCACCGGCGCTGGACATAAATGGCATTGCACGAATCAGCAGGATTATCAGGAGATTCTCCAAGTGCTAAAAAAACATTTTACTTGTTATTGCAAGAATATTTGAAAAAGACATAGTATGATAAAGCAATAGTTTTTGATAATCCTAGTAATAATGAAAAAGTTGATGGTGTATATATGGGTTAACTAAAGGAAGTGAGTAGTTTGTTTACATATATACCCACGAACTGGCGATAATATGAACGGATAATGTAAATAATAAACGAGGCAATAGCCGAGTTCATTATCAGAAAATTCGAGCAACAAGTGGGTATATACGTAAACAAACTACAAACTAAAAGTATTAAAAAGACAAATTAAAAAACTTCTACAACAGAATCCAACTCTTGGGTCCCAAAACATTTACTGCATGGTGAACTTGCTGAAGGCAAAGAAGCAGAGGGCGATTAAAGAAGCGTTCGAAAGATTATGTAAAAGAATATTTGAAGGATTTTGGTTTCCGCATGTTCACCTGGTACCTATATGGGTGGAGGAATGAGATATAAAGTCAGACCGTGCACTATTAGGGAGGTGACTCAACCTCTAGCCAGAAAGGGACAAAGTAATACGAGTCATATGAGTCTTCAAATTGTTAGAATTTGACTACAAATATTGTTATAGCGTTGATGGGAAAATAGGTGAAGGTGAAAGTATTGATAATAAATGTTTTGACTGTATTAATAATGGTGTTATCGATTCTAGTGTTGATGGTAAGTGTTGATGGTGAAAGCGTTGATGGTAATGGTATTGATGGTGATAGTGTTGAAGCTGATAAGATGATATTATTGAAGAAGAAGGGATTTTGTAAATAATTTTACAACAACACATTGCCATAAATTGTTAAGCATAATTAGATGAACGGTTAAAAAGTTTAAAACGTTTAAAAAAGTTTAAAAAGTGCGACGTTTTGAATTAACTTAATATATTATGAAGCAATGAAAATTATGCTATCCTAGTATTCTAACTGAATCGTGTTTTTCTAATTTTTTTGATAACAGTCATCCGAAATTTAATGATGATAATATTCATAAGGAGTCCATGGGCGATAACGATGTCAGAACTGTTAGGTTTTCTCTGCCCTTTAAAAACTAGAGTTCGGCGAATATGGTGAGGGAGCAGTTAAAATCCTAGAGTTCTAGCATCGATGTGATCAGTGCGATGTTGATTATATTGGTTTTACTACGAGACACTTGCATCAACGCATTCAGGAACATAGGTATTCTGCCATAGGCAAAAACTTTGTTAATATTTATGTCAGTATTGACACTTCTAGTTTAAGTAGTTATTTCTCTGTTCATTTGTTTGAAATGTTTTTCATTAAAAAACTCAAGATGATAGTATTGAAGGTGATAGTATTAAAGGTAATGGTGTTGAAGATGATAGTATTGAAGGTGATAGTATTGAAGGTAATAGTGTTGAAGGTGATATATTGAAGATAATTGTGTTGGAGGTGATAATATTAAAGGTAATAGTATTGAAGGTAATAGTATTGAAGGTAATAGTATTGAAGGTAATAGTGCTGAAGGTGATAGTATTGAAGGTAAAAGTGTTGAAGGTTATAGTATTGAAGGTAATAGTATTAAAGGTAATAGTGTTGAAGGTGATAGTATTGAAGGTAATAGTGTTGAAGGTGATAGTATTGAAGGTAATAGTGTTGAAGGTTATAGTATTGAAGGTAATAGTATTGAAGGTAATAGTGTTGAAGGTGATAGTATTGAAGGTAATAGTGTTGAAGGTGATAGTATTGAAGGTAATAGTGTGGAAGGTGATAGTATTGAAGGTAATAGTGTTGAAGGTGATAGTATTGAAGGTAATAGTATTGAAGGTGATAGTATTGAAGGTGATAGTATTGAAGGTAATAGTGTTGAAAGTGATAGTATTGAAGGTGATAGTATTGAAGGTGATAATATTAAAGATGATGTTATTGAAGCTGATAGTATTGAAGGTGAAGATAATTTTGTTGAAAATTTTCATATCCGTAATGACGATAATATTGATGATAAAGTGAAGGGATAGTGGTGTTGTTGATGTTTATTGTGCTAGTGACAATATTGGCGTTGTTCTCTTTATGTATAAATTATAAATAAAATATTTTCCCCCACTTTACGCGATAATACGATAAACCTTTCATAAATACCTGTGGAATATTCAGTTGGTAAATGACAATCGTTAGGGCATCCATCATCATCTGTTCTGTGGCATTCCGCTTGTCTTTTCTGTATTAACATATACTTTAGTTTTTGCTTCTTTGTACTTTTTAAAGCTTTCACAACGTCTCGTCACATGCAATGTAAAGTTATAAATAGATAGACAGAAGGAGAGGCAGACCAGCAGATACAATACACAGACATGCAGGCAGGCAGACAATAAGATAGACAGATGGATGGATCAATGAAACAATAGATATATGTATGTAAGCTAAACACACAATCGGATTCAATCCGTGCAAAAGGTTATGTTTGACTCAACAATGGGCCTTATTAACTTTTTTTTTGTATCTTTGTTTATGTAAATTAGTCTAAAACATCTATTGTTGTCACAAGCTTAAGAACTGAATTCTTCACCAA
>JAOBRB020166693.1:0-12734 GCA_027575285.2 Zoanthus pulchellus
AGTTTGAATAGCCCATTCTACGTACAATCTTTTTTGACCAATTAGTAGGTTTATACTAAAACAATTAGACCTCTCGGCCTCATGAACTACGAATTTGAATAGCTCATTCTACTTACATTCTTTTTCGACCGACTAGTAGGTTTATACTAAAACAATTAGACCTCTCGGCCTCATAGACTACGAGTTTGAATAGCCGATTCAGCCTACGGTCTCATGGGCTAACAGCTTGTATTCCATTCGTTAACGAGGTCTAACAATTAAATACAATTTTAGCAAAGCAAAATATCACCTCTCCTGTCGTCTGGAGGCCAATAACAACTGAGTACCCATTACTCAAGGCATGCTTTGCTTCTTCTACAATCTTTGGAACCTTCATAGTCATGCTGTTAAAAATTAGAGAAAAATATCAGAGATCGAATGGACATATTTTGTTTTTATGATCTAACGGAGATTTTACAGAGAATTATTACATGGCCCATTAGCGGCTTTGCTACGGCTGTTTTATTTTGAGTATTTTGAAACTGCAATATCTATTTAAAAGCTGCTTGCATAGACAAAAACCCGCGTCCGTTTGTTCAGTACTCGACATGCTTTCTCAACTTTTAGACTAAGACAGTATTTATCTTTGTTCGCTACCTAAAGTTGTATGCTAATTAGAGAAAAAGAAATGAGGCTTGATGGCATAGTGATCATCAGTCATGCCTCCCACCTCTACGACCCGGGACCTATTCCTAGGCTTGGCATGTGGGCTGAGATTTGTCGATCTCACTCTAACTCCGAGGGATTTTTTCCGGGTACTACGGTTTTCCTCTCTCAGTAAATTTGACTTTCACGCCAAGTTCTGAACCGTCGAGCTATCAAACATTAGCTTCTGGCTAGGAAGAACAGGCAACCATTTCCTTCGTAATTAACGTTAAATAAAGTAATATCATTGATGGACAAATAAATATGCAAAAAAAAATTTAAACTTTGAAAAAGGTTTATATTACACAGTGTTCAGAATGCGAAGCAACGCGCTTTGTTCACAGCCAAAAAATTGAATATTTTACAAGATAAATCACAAAAAATGGTAAAATTATATACACAGACCAGAGTTGTTTGAAGAATCTTTGATGGCAAGACCAAAATAATGACCAGATGCGAGGAGTAGCAGTGTTTGTTCTTTTCAAGGCTGTATTCAGAGACTTTCTTAGCTCGTCCCTGGGTAAAGAAAGCATATACAAGCCCATTTTAACATTTGGCATTTGTTATTACCATTTTTGGACCAGTAGTATATATTTGGCAGCATTAACTCTACCATCCGAGGTAGTTTCATTATCTATTATATCAATGGGGCAATTTTCATGGACTTAAATAGTAAAATATGACTCAAAGTAATTGTTGTTCTCACAAACTAATGGTGCCTAATAATAGGAAATGAGATTAATCGGGAAGAAAAAATGTTTAGGAAAATTTAACAAATGAGGGGATCAAACCAAACGGGGAAGGGGGTCAGGATTTTTAGGAAAATTCGATAAATGGGGGGATCAAATCAATTGGGGAAGGCACTTTGAATTTCAAGGAAAATGTAATAAATGACGAGATTAAAACAAACAAGCAGGGGGGTCAGAATTTCTAGGAAAATTCAGTAAATTAGGGGGTCAAAACAAACGGGAGAAAGGGTCAGAATATTTAGCAAAATTTAAGAAACACGAAGATCAAAACAAACGAGGGAGGCGCTTTGAATTTCTAGGAAAATCTTAAAATGAGGGGATAAAGACCGGCAAACGGGGAAGGGGTCAGAATTCTAGAGAAATTTAATAAACAAGGGGGATCAAAAGAAACGGAGAAGATCCTTTGAATTTCTGGGAAAATTCAATAAATGAGAGGATGAAATCAAACGGGGAATGGACTTTGAATTTCTAGGAAAATTTAATAAGTGAGAGGATCAAAATAAACGGGGGAGGGTGTCAGAATTTCCATCAAGAGTAGAGGAACACGATTTAAAATTTAGCAGAAAGGATTGTTCAATCTGGGTATAACTGCTTGGCATTGGTGGCGGCGGTAGTACAAGATTCATCGCCTATATTACTATAGAAGTTAGGGTCTGGGTAATATCGCAAACTATACCCTAGTGACTTGTCATGAGACAAAAAAACTTAATTATTATCCAGTTGCCACGATGAACAACAACCTATTACATAAAAAGATTTACCAAGATTTATCGTCTTTATCTCTACCTTGGTATAGTGAACAAATAATTAATTTAAAAATTAATCTTCATTTTATTTATTTATTATTTATTTATTCATTTGAACCAATTCCAACTATTCCAAATATTTGTTTCAGATTTTAAATTAAAAAAAGGTTTATCTCTAAGACATGTTTTATTTGTAAATTTGCAATAAAAGAAGCCAGGGGATATCCGCCAAATCTTATATTTTGTGTATTCCTATTCCGGAATTGGCCCATATGAACGCCCAACTTTGCCTTGGAAATAGATCACTACAGTAAGCACCGATTACTGTGGGCCCAAGATAACTCTTTCAGTCCAAGCCAATAATTAACACTAACTTCTCCTTACATAACACATACAAAATAAAGACATTAAGTAATGAGAAAATGAGAATTGATTAAACAAAGTAAGTTACTGAAGATTAACATTCGAATGAAAAACATGAGCCTATTTATTTATTTATTTATTTATTTATTTATTTATTTATTTATTTATTTATTAGAATAGGCAAATTTACAAAAGGCAGGGTGATCAACAAGCGCCTTTACTGTGGGCCCAGTCCAATCCCCATCTGCTGGAGTTTCTATTTACTCTTCATGTTAGCTAATCTTAAGATATTTTCAACTTACCAAACATGCACGGCTGTGTTGTACACTCTGATTTGTTGTGATTTAAGTGGTGCTTCTACAGTGACGAACTATATTTAAATAATATTAATAACACTGTTAATATATCCGTTGAAAATCATTTTAGTGATAATTTCCGTACAGGGTATATGTAGTTGTTTATGAAATTTTATCGCGTATGTTACTACAGAAGTCAAGGTTTGGGTATTTAATGTTTAGTTTATATGACTAAAACTAAACAATGGCACTCCTCGATACAGAAAATTAACCTAATTTTAACCTCAAATACTTGCAAATGAGCAAAAAAATTTTTGAGTTTTTGTAGTTGTAATACACTTAATAAACAAGGCAATTATCATAAAATGTTTAACTTTGAGTTTCCTGGGCGGACGAGGTTGGCGCAGTTTGTAAGATCTCTGCTTTGCAGCCACAACATCCCCAGTTCGATCCCAGCAGTGGTTCGAATCTTTGTGTGTCCTTCTTTTCCGCTTAAGCCTTCTCAGTTTTCCATCCTTATGGGGTAGGTAAATGAGTACCAGCGTCTGCTGGGAGCTAACTTGCGATAGATTAGTGTCTCGTCCAGGGGGAGTCAAGGACTCTCATCCGCTTAACACTACGGAAACCCGAGGGCCACTAGGCTCGTATAAGGATTTAGCTTTTTAGCTTAGCTTAATACACTTAATTCTTGGTTTTCACACAATCCCATGAGACACAAAGACAATAGCTGCCATGTTGAAGTACAAAACAAAAGAAATAATCAAAATTATTTTATTAAGAGTACAGCAACATGGCCGCCTTGACGTCAAATCAAAATCGGCAATACTAACCTCAGCTTGCCTGAAACTTAGACCTCTTGACACATACATTCCACACGCTTTCATCTCCATAGCTAACATCTCAGAGGCGCCTGTTAAAAAACGTTTGTTCCTTTTATAGGCAAAACAATATCTTTGACACGTAAATAAATGGTAATATATCTTTCTCTTTGAGCATAATGAAAACATCAGCAACGAGGTTGGTTTATGAACATAAAGAACAGCCTACACTGCATTGCTAACAGAAACAAAGCAGAAAGTTACGAAGAAAGTTACGAAGACACCAGAAATGTCATTGAGAGAATGAAGAAGGTGAAGCTGAATTATCTTTCTGCCTTTAGACTTTCCACGGAGCTCAACTTGCAAGCTAGGTTCTAAATATTTAGTCCCTTTATAAAAATAAAAAGAGCGCGTCTTTTGCTCAAAAAACTCTTTACACAGCTCTAACGAGGTCGATGTTAGCTGGATAAACAGTCTTTATACTACAAACACGGGCGGACGTAGCTGGTACAGTTGGTAAGATCTCTGCTTTCCAACCACAGGGTCCCCACTTCGATCCCGGCACTTTGCTGAGATTCGATATTTATGTGACCTTCTTTTCCACCTAAGCCAACTCAGCTTTCCATCCTTCTGGGGTAGGTAAATGAGTAACAGTGTGTACTGGGAGCAAACCTGCGATGGATTAGTGTCCCGTACAAGTACTGAGAAAGTTTTTGTTGTTACGTCCTTGTAAAACCGACTGAGAACTCTAAAAAGAAGTCTTTTCAAAATGCTAATTTTAGTGATAACTTCGTCCGGACTCTGACGCGCTCGATGCATTCCAACGTGCAGTTATTGTACTTTCTATTCTTCTTTACCGTCGCTGTGAACGTTCTAATTGCTAAGCCTCTAATTATTCTTCTCTCTGGAACTTACCTCCATTGTCAAATCAAATTTTGTTTTACGTTTTTATCCTTCATAAAACTTTAGACGAAGTTTCTTTCTTATAGAAACATTCGTGTCGACACAAGCTTATTCTTCTCAGTAGAAAAAACTTCGAAATCCTTAACGAGAATCGAACCCATGACCTTCTGATTACCGGTCAGACGTACTACACACTGAGCTACAGGAACGGGTTACTTAACTTGGTTCTTACAGATGGAATATCAGGTATACGTCCTACTCACCTGCAGGCTCAATAAATTTTTTTTGCTGAGAAAAACAAACTTGTGTCAACACCAAAGTTTCTATAATATATAGTTATTACCAAGGTGAAGTTTATTAATTCAAGTTTATTTTTACTAAGAGCACAAAGAACTTAGTAGAATATTATCCATATTTCTAATTCAGATTTTCGGCCATGTTTTCATTAACCCCAAAACGCAAAACGCAAATAACTGCATGAGGAAATAGAACCACTCACACAAAAAGATTTGCAATGATTTATCTATAACATGAATCAATTTTGGGCCGTCCATACATACTTCGACTACATGGCTATTACCAGTCTCTATCAGGGTTTAATGAAACGATTTCACTTACAGTTTTCTGTATGTTTTTAGGAAAATAACAGACAAGCTCGAACTTCTCAAACCTAAAAGTGATTCTGTAAGATTTGTAAGTTAATGTCGTGATGCACACCTCATTCAAAACGCCAAAACTGTTAAAACTTTAGTTGTTATGAACGGCAATCCTATTACATTAAATTATTTCTCCAAGTTCTGTCTTTGTTATGCCAACGTGTGTTAACATGCTGGCACGATATATATAATATTAACACACTGAGGATCATCTTACCAAGTCCTCTCTTAGTTATTCCATCAAGGAAAGAATCGAATGTCTTGAAAGCTGTTCCTTCACCCCAGAGACCCAATCGTTCCATAAACGCCTTAAAAAGATTAAAGGTATAAAAAGACGTTAAAGACAAAACCTTCTGTTAGGAAAACAAAATTATAGAAAGAAATGTGCGTGTTGTCACAAGATTATTTTTCTCAGAAGAAAAAATTTTTAGTTTCTAACGGGGCTCGAACCCATGACCTTCTGATTAGTGGTCATGCGCTCGACCCACTGAGCTACAGGAACTCGCGTAACGAGCAGGTCACTTAACGCGTTTGACCACCAATCAGAAGGTCATAGGTTTGATTCCCGTTAGGGACTCAGAAAAAAAAATCTGAGAAAAATAACCTTGTGTCAACACGATCCTTTCTTTGTACAGTTATTTTCAAGCTGCAAATATTTATTATACAAAATTAGTATAAATGCAATCTAAAGTTTCGCGAGAATTCTTTGGCTTGAAAGATCTTTCTAAACACCAAAACTAAACTTAAGCTCAAATGTTGAAAGAAATTAAACCACGTTTGAAAAATATGCAGGATGTTTTTTTGGAAACCTTTAACTATACAACGGATTTGCATTACAATGGCTAAATGGGTAGTTTCTACGCCTTTTTCAGGGGTTGTATTCTTTGCTGAAGATCGGGAGTATAATGTGAGACCTTTACCAAAAAAACTAACAACGTCAAACCCATTCCATTTCATAAAGACCTTAATTGGTTTTCCTTTGACTAGCCTTTCAGTATTTAAAAAGAAATTAAAGATTTTATATATATATCAGTACTAAAAATTTTCTTCTCTCTGCCAAGTTCATTCTGTGTGTTTGTTTGTGTGCCACACCGACCCAATATAATAATATATTAATTTAAGCCAAGCCAATTTAATTTGTTGCTTTGTTAACTTTTTGTGCTCGTAAGGTATCAAATTGAATTGATCTGGCCATATTAACTATATGTAAATATTTAATTTTAACAGAGGGTGACCAACCTAGACAAGTCCAAATAGTTTTTATCGGTCACCTTGCACCCTACGCAGTTTATTAATTGACTTCTTAAACATTTATAGATGTATAGTTATGGATCAAATAAATTGTTGTTATTGTTGTTTTTGTTGACTTTTCCGAGCAATTGTTACAGTAATAATTTTCTTGAGCCTAACTGCACATTACTAACCATATTCTTCACATCTGTCACTCCAGTGGCACTGCAGTACAAAACTCTTGCTTTTGGTAACATTCTGGTCGGTCAATTACAAATTACTTCAGGAATAATAACTATACTAACTATAATATAAATACCTCTAATCTAATTAACCGAGTGTCAGGTCCGTACCGTAAGTTACGGACACGACGTTTTTTTTTCCATTTTTATGGCCCCGAAACGCGAAGTGAGCGGGCCATGAATTAAAAAACTTGTTTCCTTAACTTACGGTACGGATCGAGCGAACTAGGTTAATAAGATATTTATTATATGGGCTTTTCAGTAAGATCATTTTGGGAAGAACCAACGGTTGACAGGGAGCGAAGACGTTATATTGGATAGCAAACAATTGCAATGTTACAAAAAAAATTATGCTGAAATCGAGGCCAATGCACTTCATTCAAAAATTAACAAATATAACGTCAACAGAAAAAGATTAAGTGACGAGGCAGCGTAGCGCAGGGGTCAGAGTTGGGGCTTTGAATGCGGAAGTCCCGGGTTCGACCCTGACCACTGAATGAATTTGTCCTCGGTGATCCCAGGGACAAATTTACCACGCTTTGTAATAAATAGCAAACTGGTTTGCCTCCTACCAGTTGGGATTCTTAATTGGAGAAGAGGGAGGTTTTTAATATGACACTGAAAAGCCCCTTTGGGAAGTGTCATAAAGTGTGTATTTTTTTTGTACGATAGCACAAATGTGCTAGTAGCTAACTTGAATTACCACGTTGGTAGTGGCCTATAGCCTTAAATATACCATAAAAAAATAGTGAGTCTGATTGCTAGCAGCCATAGACAGTTGTTTCAGCCTTTTAGGCCTCATCAGCATGGCATAGCGCAGGTTCCCAGAAAGAACATAATTATGTTGTCGTAAAAATGTAATGCTTGTGGGATGTCTCTATGAAGATAAATGTTTGTGCTATCTACACTTGATGTTTATCTTCATAGCCACATCCCACAAGCATTACACTTTCCCAGAAAAAGATTAAGCTTGACTTTCATTCATTGCATTGTATATACCTATCCCATTCTCCACAGTTGCTATTCCATCGCTAGTTTCCAGTCCGACTTATCACTTATGACTTAATGATGTAAAGTTTTATAACAACAAAATATACCTAAAACCTTTAAGAAACGGGAGAAGCCGACATTACCGGGGAAAAAAGGCGATGCAAATCAGACAGTAAACTTGATCATGATCAGCTATTAATCTTGAAGTTACATAAAATAAGGTGGGTGACAGAAAATTACAAGAAAAGAAAAAACAAGAAACAAATATAGGGTGAGTAGTTTCCAAAACTCGAGATTGACCCAGAATTTGTTTGGGGTGAATAAAAACGTTTTCTTTACCTTTGTAGAGTAGTAACTGCAACTGCAACCTTGGTGCTTGACTCTTCTTTTCCCTTTAGATAAAAAAATATATTTATCAAAAGCCTCACTTGCTAAAACAAAAACAGATACAATGGATTGTAGATTAAGTAGTTTGAAATAATATTTATACCTTATACATTAAAATAGGGCGGACATGGTTAGCGCAGTTGGTAAGATCTCTGCTTTCCAGTCACAAGGTCCCCAGTCCGATCCCGGCACTTCGCGGACACTCGCATATTTGTGTCACCTTTTCCGCCTATTAGCCAACTCGGTTTTCCATCCTCTGATGAAGGTAAATGAGTACCAGCGTCGGCTAGGAACTAACCTGCGATGGATTAGTGTCCCATCCAGGGAGAGTCAAAGACTCTCATCCGCTTAACACTACAGAAACCGGAGATAAGCACCGGCTCCATGGGCCACTAGGCTCGTATAAGGATTTAGCTTTAGCTTTAACATTTGATTAAATCCCTTCTTTCAGAAAAAACAACGCGCATTTAGAAATATGTTTTTTTAAATTGCTCATACTCAATGCACGATCAAATATGTGTGTTAGTCTCCACATTGTAGCCTTTGAATGTTCAAATAATGTGTTTGCTTGAACTACAGTTCGTACCAAAACTACTTGTATAGCTAAAGGTATTTCCATGGTAAATGTATTGTGATGCGTAAAAATGACGTTTTTACAATGTCAAGTTGTCATTATCACGAACTTGTAATTTGAACCGCGAAGCGAAATATAGGCGACTACTGTAATCAATTTACATAATATGAATTTACATAATTATGAATTTAAAGAAGAGAAAACACACAATAGAAAACCAAAACACAGTAGTATGAGAGAAACAAGGTCAAATTAACAGTTATCTTAAATACAGAATACCCCGCAACTGTCGACAATCTATTCCTGCGCATTCGATTCGTTATTCTTTAAAAATATATGCGCGGTTAAATCAAGAACAATAGTTGCGGGGTATTCTGTAGTTACTCGAAACAGTGTTGCTTTGATAGAGTCTGATTGAACGTTAGAGAAGGTTTTAGATTTCTAATGAAAAGCATCTCATATAACAGACAATCAAACTTAGAGCGGCAGCATTTCAGGATTTTGAAACGATTAAAGTTTAAGATTCCTAGATGTCTTTGTTGTTCACAGAATGGTAGATCAAGTGTTTGCCACTGGATGATGATGGTCTCTTATGCTCTTCGTTTCTATGATGTTGGGTAAAACCCACATAGCATGCATCGCATATGGCACATTCAAATTAATAATCAATGTTTTCTTGGTTTACAATTACTAGTTTTTATTTTAAAATCTCAGTTTCCCATACATTTGTTAAATGAATTCTGTAACGCATTAATTAGGGACACAATTGAAATAAGTGGTAAAATCCGATATTGTATTAGCGAGATTCCCAGATGAGCCAAAAAGCATGCCTTTGGTCTTAGTGGTGTTAGAAAAAAGGCTATTGGCCAACAACCAAAATCATCATTCAATTTTTGCTTTGTTCCCTTTTGTACCAGTATCTACAATGCACATCCAGAAGGTTTTGCTGAAACATTGTAATCACTTGTACTAGAACCCACGATCTTGAAAATTGTTCTACAACTGAGTTTTTACGAATACTAGAACAAAGAAAGTTTTAAGGGTTTTACTAGAACCGTGTGTCCACATGTCCTAGTACCCACAATGCCCGTGTCCTGAGTGTTTTGTTCGGTCAGTGCACATACTTGTAATGCTGACAGATGCAAGTTAAAAGGCTCAGCTAAGATCCTATGCAACTGGGATTTACAACTTATATTTCTTCAGGGTTTTCATTAATGCAAAATATTGGGTATTTTACGCAAAAGAATAATTTGAGACGCAAAAAATGAAATGTAATGTGTCCCTGGGACGCAGAAGATTGACATACATTACGGTGTAAAATAAACTTTTGATGATAGAACTTTTGCAGAGAAAGTGACTTTAATATTGAACTTTGGAGTTGCATGGTTGATACTACAGTTTGTTTTTCATTTTATCGTATAATTATGTTTAGTTAATTTGCTTGTAAAATATAAAAATAAAGATTTGCAGTTAAGAGTTGCTGGCTTGATTTGGTGGGAACCCTGTTGAAAATTTCTACTGAAAACCCTGATTCTTCCCATTATAAATGGAGATTCCGAGTAACAGTAACATTGCATATAATTTATAAATTGATGAAAAGGTAATCCTTACAGAAGCTAGCCGGAGGTATAATGCTTCTACTATTTTTCCAGCACAAAATGAGAGTTCAGTTGAAGCTTTTAGCCAGTCACTGTAAAACGAATTAGAGGGTTCATGCTGACTTTCAACAGGCGCGAAATTTCAGATTTTAATATGGAAGAGAAAGAGTTATAGGGTCATCAAAAAATTCAACTTATCTCTTGCACTTAGCTTTACTCGCCTAAATATTATATTTGTCTATTTAATTGTTATTCTACTCGTAACTTGTAGAAAAACAAAACAAATATAGTAAAAGCCTGATCTTCTAAGAATATTTACCATTATCATACGACCTTGCAATTTCTGGCCTTCGGACTGTTCGACGCACGATCTGTCAAAATGCGTATTTGGTCCACAAGCCGTTTAGAGTGGCGAAGTGTGACGTCACAAAAATTAAAATTTGTGAACTTGTGGGATTTGACAAAATCATCTGAGAGATTAAGACTAAGAATGTGTCCTTGCAAAAAATCAAAATGTTGGTGGAAATTGTCGCCGAGATATTTTCACAGATATGCTCTAATGACCCCATACAAAAATCCTTCTAATAATGATTTGGTTCCGAAGTGATAAGCCAAGCTAATTTCATAAGGATTTGAATGGAGTCATTGGAGCATAACTGTGGTAATATCTTATCACTGATGGGTTGCAAATGCTAAATTTTGGTATGGAGGTATTTTTCATTTTGATCTTTCTGAATACTGCAAACAAATTAGTGGTTTCACAAATAAACGTTTTGTGACTTCATGACTTCGGACTCTATTCGCGAGTATTCAGACCGGTTTCCAGGTGTTAATTTTCAGAATATTTTGATTTTTCGTTAATACGTTTAAGCCATTCCAATTTATTACTAAAACGTATCTACTACAGTACCTACCTACTTATGTACCTAATGTACCTAAATAGTTGTTAGCCAATCTAATTGTACAATTATCTACTTATAATCTATCTGGATAATTATTTAAAAAGAATATGAAGGAAAATTTTTTTTTGCTAGTTCAAAAGTAGGTTACTTCTAGGTTCAATTTCTGAAAAATTTTTTGAAATCTGACTTTTATTTATTTTTTTATAAGCGCTCAAAGTTGCAAATTCTAAGTCTTGGACAAGCAATGCGGAGACTAGGTTCTAATGAGTCTCTGACGTCATAAAAGTTCTTCGCTTTCCCGATTTTGCATTGTGGTGTCGTACATTCTCTTCGTTACATGTAGAGCTACAACATACGGATTTCCGATATTTTTAAAGCTCTACATGAGCGGCACCACCATGCAAAATTGGGAAGGCAAAGGACTTTTATGACGTCAGAGACTCATTAGAACCTAATCTCCGCATTGCTCGTCCAAGACTTAAAATTTGCAACTTTGAGCGCTTATAACAAAATAAATATAAGTCAGATTTCAAAATTTTTTTCAGAAATTGAACCTAGAAGTAACCTACTTTTGAACTAGAGAAAAAAAATTTCCTTCATATGCACTTTAACAACCTACTGCAGCTAGTTACTTACCTTAACACTAGTTAGCACATCATATTGTATGACTATCTACCTACCTACTGTAGTT
This sequence comes from Zoanthus pulchellus, assembly GCA_027575285.2. Taxonomy (NCBI): domain Eukaryota; kingdom Metazoa; phylum Cnidaria; class Anthozoa; order Zoantharia; family Zoanthidae; genus Zoanthus; species Zoanthus pulchellus. Next base: position 11,830 of record JAOBRB020166693.1, read on the forward strand.
AGTTACCTATCTAAGCACTTGTTAGCTCTGATGTAACTGTATAACTATCTACCTACCTACTGTAGCTAGTTATCAACCTAAACACTTTTTAGCCCATCTAACTGGGTATAATTATCTACCTACCTACTGTAGCTAGTTACTTGTTAGTCCATCTTTCTGGATAATTAAGTACCTATCTACTGTAGCTAAACACCTACCTAAATACTTCATTTCCCTAATTATCTAGCTACCTTCCTACCTGCTTCGTTGGTCGTGTTTTGCACTGAATAGACCCTTGTCACGTAAAAATGACATTGATAAATGTTCCGGTTTTCAAAAAACAAATTGCATCACCACATTTGCCACACCAATAATAGTAAAAATGCAAAGTTTCGATAAGATTGCTCACAGTTTGGTGGAGATATAAACAATTTCAAGTTAAAATATTTTGCCTGTTTTTGAAGTAAAATGTATGACTTTCGCGTTATAACGAGGCTGAAAGTGATGCACTACTAGCCTCGTTATCATGCACAACCCATCCATTATCTTTACAAAATTTTGTTCATATATCCGCCAAGCTATGAAAAATCTCAACGAAACTTTGCATTTCTACTATTATAGATGTGACAAATATGGTGATGCAATTCGTTTTTTGAAAACTTGAATATTTATCAATTTCACGTTTACATGACAAAGGTCTATGGCTAAAAATTCAGGCAAAAAGAACCCATCAACACAAAAATTTGATAAACATTCTGTAAAAAAAAACTGAAAAACATTGATTCTGATAAAAAGCATTTAAGACTGGCAAAACTTTGATAGTCTTTTTTTTTTAGCCCTTTCCCGTCTAGGAGGTTTTTCGAGTTTTTTGTATCAAAACAATCAATTAGCTTTCTCTAATCCATATTAGGCATTGCCATGGAAAC
>JAOBRB020166899.1:0-12731 GCA_027575285.2 Zoanthus pulchellus
ATTACTAATAGACCACTAGTAGCGTAGCCAATCAAAATGCTTGATTTGCAATAGTCCACTAGTTGGGTGATACTAATAGTATATATGCTATTCGCTGTCGCATCATTGTTGCTTCCGATTTTACAAAATTAGCTAAAATTTGAGTGCGATCATTTGATACCTCTTACCGTTAAAGACTTTTTGTACACCTTGTCGGTTTAAAAAACATGAAGAAATTGTAATTGTAGTTTAAGTTGGGAATGACTAAATATCATGACAACGGTTTTCAATTGGTTTGTTGATTTATTTCATCTCGTAATTATTCATTTGTCGCGTTCTTAAGAAGCTCATATAAAGGTTCTTAAACCGATTTTGTTTTCAATTGAACACAGAACCTATTTTTGAGAATCACTTTTTCTATGATTCAGACAGTCATAATCATATTTTCTTCGACGATATTAGTTTTTTTAATATTAAAAAAAAATTTAATTTTTTTTTGGTGCATTTTTAGTTTAGTTTATAGAAACTATTTTTCTTGTTGGTTTTTGGGGTATTTCCATGATTTGTTTTGAAATTCTGTGCATTCGGAATATTTTCGAAATTTCCTGTGAAAATCGAATGATATCAGCTATTAATATAAATAGATCTAGAACTGTCTGTAGGAACGTCACAACACGATATTGCTCGACATCAACGCCCAATTCTTCACTTTATCGTCATACTCTATTAAATTTTGAAATTATCGATACTGAAAGACTTGAAGTTAAAAATATATATTTATTTTTATTTTTCACGGATACTGAGCATCTTTGAACTAGACTTGAAAATCATTCACTTTGACCGGTTTTTGCGTAATTTTCATTTGCACTTTTTGTCAAAGATTCCTCAAAAGCGGGAAACCAAATGGTTATTAAGACTGTGAAGCGGGGAGCAATTTTACCTTGGTGAGTATTTTTCACGTGCTTTTGGTATTGTTACTGTTCAGTGTTGTTGTTTTGCGAAAAAAAATGTATAGTAGATTGAAGGGTAGATATACCTAAAGTTTCAAAGTAATAGCTTAAGTTGGACAATGTTGTCCGTAAAACCAAGAAAATTACTGTTGATTTTGAACGACAAAAACAGTTTTGTTTTCTTAATAAAATGATTTGCGCTTTCGATAGAATGACAAATTTTTCTTCAGGTTGACAATTAGCTAGAATTTCACTTTCAGCAGTTTTAGCGAAGAGGTTACTGTCGCCCGGTCACAGAATTTGGCAAATTTAGCGCTCAGGATTCATTAAAAAGTTGAAGAAACTGTATGTATTTTTTTGTCATTCGAGACATGTTTAGATGTAGCAATAAGAGACTCGCAAAAGTGAGAGATCATTCGGGTACTGAACCGAATCATCAACGGTGACTTTAAACGTCTGTAAGAGCAATTTGAAACCTCTGAAAGATTTATCCTAGATATCAGACAAGGTCAAGCTATGACACCAACTTCAGTTGACAAAGGGAATTTTAAACTCCAAAAAGGTTTTCCGTGGATTGAATTCATGGCACAAGTAATGGAGGTCTAAATAATGTATAATAAGGACAGCGAAATTGTTTAAGTAATGGCATCATGAGTGTTTCGATTCGGCCAAATTCGACCTGCATTGAAATTTGAATGCTTGGAAATTAAACAGTGAAAAAACAAAAACAAAAGATGTCTGAAGCTAAGTTTTACTTTATTATTTCATTTTTAACTGGATCTTGAAAGAATTTTCAAAGTTTTAAATTTAGTCTTTTTCACAGTACATTGCGTGACCTAAGTAATAAAGCACCAGCTAATTAAAAAATCTTCATGTTGTTTTTATAAATGGATCTTTCTTTCTTATTGTTATATCCGGTTTATTAGTTTATGATGAATATATAATGACGTGCTACAAGGACAAAATATCGTTCTTTCTTGTTTTTATAACAGCATGTTTGTTTTGTTTCGCATTTTTCACTTCCTTATAATATTTAGAAAAGAAAACTGTCGGTGGTCTTTGAAACCAATATTTTCAAGTTAAAAAATGGTCGGTCTTTTAATTTGTAATTTCATTTATGTTTAAAACATTTTTCGTGCTCAAAATTGATATCTCTCGTTAATCTTTAGTATCGGTTCAGAGTTTATTTCAAAAATTATCAGCAAGTCTTCAACTCACAATCACAAGTGTGTTTTTTAAAAAAACAATGTAATGTAATGGGATTGTTTATTTTTCACGGTTATCATGGCGGCTTTTCCCTTTGAAGCATATCTCCCTACTTTAGACCTCTTGCTTATTTAATTTCCTTTGCTTATAGTAAGTGAACTCGTGATGGAATCTAAAACAAACTCAGAAGTTAAGATCTGATAGGGAATATCCCTAAAAAAGAGCGTCAACTGACGCGTGACGCGTGAATCGCTTGTCTGTTCCGAAGTTTTGGCGAAATATTCAGACGGGCCTTCAGCAGTATTTTTGTGCAGAACTTCCAGTCCGGCCGGTAATAGCTGATGAAACAATCGAATGAGCACTTACCTTTTATGACAAACGGATATTTTGTTGGCACTCGCCTGAGTTGATGAAGAATTTTAAAAAACACTCCTTATAATAAAGTTTACATGATTATTTGATGACGAAAAGCGGAATACAATTAGCGTGATATATTAAATTATTTTGAAATATATTCGATTTGCAAATGTATGTTTCAGGTTTTTAAAAATTCACATTTGCGTGATAACTATCGAATTTTCAATATAGCCTCTTTCCAGTCCCTTCACTTGATATTGGCTTAATTTAGGTTAAATAGTTATTTTAATAAAAGCAGTGGAGCAACTTTAGAATACCGCGACACTGTGGTTTATGTAATTCTGCGCATTTGTTTTTATAGAACGACCAATGCGCAGTCACTCAAGGGCCTAGAGTGACTCTATGCTTTTCTATCTTTTTGTATCTGCGCGGTATAAATTATATGAAAATCAACAACAAAATAAGTATTTTGTAAATTACTTTTTACCTCCGACAAGGAGGTTATGTTTTTGTCGGAGGTTGTTTACTTATTTGTGTGTTTATTTATTTATTTTATTTATTTGTTTGTAAGTTAGCTTGGTTTTGATGAAATTTTCAGAAATGGGTCAGGGAAACACTGATTAAATTTTGAAAGTGATTCAAAAAAATTCCTGGATTTTCGATCATTTCTTTAATTTTTTAAGCACACAAGTATACAACCATACTCACGCATTTACATAAAAGCACCCTCAGCGTCGCTTACAATTGTATGGCTACTATTTACACTTGTTGTTAGACTCGTGCTGAATGTGTAAATTCCAGTGTTAGAATTCTTTTTTGACTCTAATGTTGCAACTGATGTCACGTGGGGATTCCAGTAGATCCTTTTCATAAATGCATGGCAACGATTTAATTATTCTTTTGTCTTCATTCATATTAACCTGACGAGAGTTAAAAGATATTCTTTTGAATTTTTTGCTCAAATATGAGGCTAGTGAGGCTAATTTCAATAAAGACAAAAGATCACTAAAATAGCCGCCATTTATGAAAGAGGTCTATAGTTGGCGGGGGTCTGGGCACTGAGTGCTGTTCTAGTTTCTTCAATAATCTGTTTGAAATTACCATTAACTTGTGTAACTAAAACTGCAGTTGAAGCTCTGGAAAATAATCTCAGCTTGGTTGTGAAATTGAGTGGTTTCCGTACATCTCAAAATGTTGTTGTCAAATACATAGTATTATATTAATGGCGCTTAGCTAGTGCAAATGGTGCCAAGGATTATTTAAATAGAATTATCGATTTACAAGCCCTTGCTTGAAAGTAATTATGCAGCAAAACTTAACAAGTTCGCAAAAACAACGAGCTTAACCTTAAAGGGCCATAGCAGAAAAATTATTTTTCGTTAATTTGATGAGTGGATGACTATACATGCCTCGTTTTGGCCGAAACCAATCCACAGCTTAGCAACCGATCCCTAATAGCTTTGCGTCAATTCAGATACATATGCGCGCATTATTAATTTGTTCTCAAACATAATCCAGTTGTCTAAATCGGTTTTAAACTTTACCCTCTGCTCTTACTAAGTTATTCATACATCAATGTGCTGTAGAAAAACTGGATATGATTTATATGGATAGTCGATCAGCACTAACCGGTTATGAAACTGAAATGGCGAAAAACTGAAAACCGAACCGGTGAAATATTGTTTTGAACAAATTTTAAAATTTAGACGTGTAGCTGAATGCCCTTTGGCAGTAACGGGTGGTCATAATGTTCCTTTGTTCCTGATATTGAATGACAGCCGTTCTTTAACCTCATGCCATTATATTTCAGCGTAAAATTCTCTCGAATGCTAAAAGTCAATACAATAACCAAGGCTTGTTGAAAGAAACATCATTATTGAAAGAGAATTTGAATGGGTTTATCTAATAGCTGGGAACACATTAAGCTTTAAGCTCTTTCTTTCTTTTTTTGCTGTACCAATTAGGCGACAGAAAGCGAAACAGCTTGTATGGTTGGCTAAATGCAAGTTCTGTCAGTATCATTTGTGGTTGATTTCAGCAAAGTTCTGATTAAAGGGATAATGCAACATGTACAGCAATCCGGCACGTGGTCATATGGCCTATCTTATTGTGGTTTCGATTGCCGGATTAGCTACAACTAGCATGCACGTGCTTTCTATACTTGCATCCAGGACCGTAACGAGGTACACTCGTTTTTGATAACTGACAAGTTCTCAATTTTAGAAAAAAAAACATTTAAAAACAAAGCTAGCTGTTATCAACAAGACAAAAACACAAACACAAACTTTTTCACAAACCTGCGAAAATATACTGTTTTAAACACTCATATTAAAATAGATTTGTAAGGCAATGGAATAATCTGCCTGCTGATATTGCTGAATCATCTATTTTAAAAGAATTTTTAGACAAATAGATTTTATAATTTTATTGTTTCTATTTTATTCTGTGTGTATGCGTGTGTTATTTTAACTTTTTAGGGAGTTACTCGATGAGGTTAACCTCTTAACTTCCGGCTTTCAAGATTCATTCCATTTTATAGTTTAAAGTTTGATATTATAAAAAAACTATGTATATACGTATATATATATTATATGTATCTTTTATTTTGTAATCTTGAAAAATAGACATTTATATGTATGTACGGTATGTATGTATGTATGTATGTATGTACGTACGTACGTATGCACAAAAATGCACCTCACATGTGAACCGCACGCGAATCACAAGACTTTTGTGTTGCTGAGGTAAATCAGTGTTTTAGTTGAGTCTTTATTTATATTCATTTATATATCTTTACGTAAAATATATTCAGAGTCTTAGCTTGAGATAGTTCTCAAATTGTTCTTACTTTTCGGACAATTTGAGCCTCGTTCTTATAATTGTTTTTTCTGTAAAAACGTTTGTACATTATGATACCTTTGATTCCGTTGCTTTAGACAAAATTTTGATCCCTGATTCCGAAATTTTAAGAAAATCCCTGACCTCAAATTTTAATACTGATCTCGTATTTTCTTCTCATCCCTGATCCCAGCCCTATAAGTATAATCGATAATCCCTGTTTATCGTTGATCCCTTATCCCATATCTACGTCATTACGAACCTGAGGCTTGCATTTAGAGATAAAAATTTTATACTTTTAAAGCTGATTATTGAGAACAGATAATTTAAAAAACTAACTGATTTGCGAGAACTGACCGAAATCTTAACTAATCATTGAGAACAGAACAGCACACAAAAAACATCAGTTACACAACGGTGAATGATTTATCCATTTTTTTAAAAAAAGAACTGTTACTGTCGTAGAAACACCGACTCAGCTGCCTTGCCTTGCCATTTATGAGATTAAAATTCAGACCCGAGACCATCACTATGTGGCCTGTATTTCTACGAGTTGTAACATCAGTCGATTTGATATCTTAATCTATTTCTGCCCCTACCTACAGATTAGAATTGCTGCCTGTCGCACAGGTAAAACATTTCAACAAAATTGAAAAATGTTGACATTTCAATGGTCAATATTTTAAATTCCCGTCTCGCAAAACGATGATGCAACGTCTCTCTTCGGTAAAGTCGATAATTGATCGTATACGGTTCGCCGAACACCAATAGTCGAAACATGGTGGGTGATTGGGTAGGGTTTTTGTAACTGGCAGGGACTGCCGGCGTTTGGAAGTCCAGAAATTTTCAAGTAATTTCAAAAAACCGAGAAGAATCCTTAAGCTTACAGAGTTCGAAGTATATATTCTGTTGACTTTACATGTGTTGTTTGTGGGAGTGGTGAAACTAGAAGAAGAACGGCTGACAGTGACAGGGTCTTAAAGCAAGTTGCGCAAACGGCTCTTGAAAGTTTAGAAGGTGAGAAGAGAAGCAGTTCCCAATTTGATTCAGAATTTTCGGACAACAACAATACAGCTTTAGACAAAAAGATATAATGTTATCTCCACGTTTAAATTTTGGTGGCTGTGGTAAAGGTTAGGTCAACAGAATGTCATAGGGTTGCTTCACGCGTGTAAACATAACGCCGAATACATTGGATGTTCTTTGCCTTTTTATTCTTAATTAGCCAAAGATTTCTGTTATCAGGCACGAAAATATTTGTACCAAACGTAGGAGTTGGGTGAAAAGTTTTAAAAATGTCATTTCGTGCCTAGAAACAAGCAAAGTAGAGATGAAGGATTTTCGTCATTTCCACATTGGTTAACTTGAATACTGATTTATTATGTTTTCGACATATCGTTTTCGAGATCAAATGGTTCATAAGGTAAACATCGGTTTCACCAAGTTCAGGGTTTTCCACCGGGAATTTATTAGGTAGCCAAGAAATAATTGAGGTAACTTTTATTATAGAGCCAGATAACTTTTTTCTCTTTTAGATTCATTAAAGGTAAGTCAGCCAATATCCGGTTTTTCGTTTCGTTCCTGTAGTCTGCTCATTCATTATATATTTGATGAAGGGATGTACACAGTGCTAAGAAACTGTTTTCGGTTACTGAAGCATTTGTGTTAAGATAACTTTCTACTTTTCATTCAATTCGGGCATCAGTTATGCAATAAGCGCACATTCATATATCCGTTTTGTGTAAATTCTAATTTGTCTGCATAAGATAGGACCTGAAAACTCTAATTATAATTTTATACGTTGAACCAATTAGCGAGTTTACTGTATACTGTATTTAAGTTGATATTTTTTAGCTGTTAAATGGGAATTGCCTTGCTATCCACAAAGCGCTTAAACTCAAATGGTTCTGAAAACAAACTCGTAGCTGCTGTCTTTTGTTCAATTATGCCCTCGCATAAATTTATTATTGACTTATATTGTATTCGAGAACACCTGTTTTCCTGGGTAAAGTTTGACTGACATAATTTACTTTCACAAGATTTTCGAGGACAACGTTTAATTTTTTTTAACTCCCTGACATATTGCAGCTGAAATATTTTGGTTCTTTTATAGTTAACTTTATAATTTATGCAACCAACGTTGAAAAAATGTCCGGTTTCAAATATTTTGGATTTTTTGGAATTGATATTTCTCTAGGTTTTTTAAAAAGATATTGTGTTTTGTTTTGAATTAGGACCAAAATTGAAAGGCTGTCTCTGTTATCAAAGTAAACACAACCCAAAGCTAACTGTCAGATCTTGTTTTGCTATGTGCACTTGAAATGTTATTCAGCTTTAACATAAATATTGATGATTTCAGTTCAAAAACAAAGGATGATATCTATTATTTTGATAAATTAATGATTTTTAGTACATAATTAAACAGAATGATTAAAAAGGTCTGATTCAATTTTTTACAAGAATATGTTTTATAGGAACGGTGAGGTTGAAATAGGCCAAAGTTTAAGAATACTTTAAGAATATTGCAGGGGTTCACATTTTATTATATGTAAAAATATAATTTTGCATATTTAGAATTTAAAAATCATTGATTACATGCATTGTGCTTGCATTCTATGTATGGCAAAACCATACATAGATCTATTATAGCTTTGAAGTGGTCCATTGTTTTTTTCTTTGTATTTTTATCATACTGTAAATGCAATTGTTAAGCTTCAAGTCTCAAGTTTATTATTGTCATTTATTGTATTATTAACTAAAGCTGTACTACCCTCAAGTAGCAAAGGCTAATCTAGGTGGGTAGTGAAAAGAAATTAGGCTACTTGAGTAATATTAAAGTTGTTAAACACTTTAATGAAGAAAAAAAGATTGGTTATACAAGAATAAATAAATATATGAACTGGAAAATTATGTTACTACTAATTTACTTCCAGTATAATTGTATGTGCATGATTTATGTAGGGAAAGAGAGCAAAAAAGGCAAGAGATTTTTGTTATATTTTGAGCGCATTTAGCGCAAACTGCTGTTTACTGATTTTTAACTCTTAAGTTATTTCAGGCAGCCAGCGCCCCTATCATTGTGTGTACCATCCATTATAATTATAAATTTTTATATTTTGTATGTTCTGGGGTGAAATAAAGTGTTGTTGTTGTTGTTTATATTTTTTGTAGGCCACATTCATCAAGAATGGAGGAAGAAGTGTTTTACCCAGATAATACTTCATCAGCAAGTCCGGATGATACACCTTTTAGCAGTGTTGATAATGTTGGTTCCCAAGGATCCTCTGAGGAGAATGCTGGAGAAGACTCAGATGATGATATTGATAAGATGCTTTCAGAGTTACAAGGTTTTCAAGAGGTCAGATTGAAACCTAATTGTTTTTTGCTGCTCCTTTTATACATCTATAAAATCACTCAGCTCATGAGGAAGGGCTTTTTTTTATTACTGAGAACAAAATTACTTTGAGCTAATTAATTTCTGGTTTTCAAAATATGTTGCTGAAGTTGATAATCAAAGGGCTCTAAGAGCTACTGTATGTCATCCGGTTGGACCTATAAGGTCGTACAATTTGTTTTCATAGACCTGAGCAGAATTTATAATCAGCATGATGTCAGGATACAACGGAGTGACAGAGTGACAAAAGGCGACCACGATATGTCATCCTCCGGATGACATAAAAATGGATCTAAGCTAAAAAGATCAGTTAAAGAAAAGATGTTGTGAGTGCTTATTATAAAGCAACCCTTGTTGGAATCCAAAAATTTTCAACTCATCTTCTGAGCTATTGTCAGTGGAAATTTCGAAGCCTACTTACGTTTTCTTTGTAGATAACTAAAAAAAGTACAAATTATGGGATAAAAATAACTGATGTGTTTCAGAGTGGACAGCAGGAAGGAATGTCAAACAACACCTTGAGGAGTATGGGTACCAAGCTTTGAAAAAACTTGCACAAAAAACTTTAGCCTTGATGTTCATGATAAGTACACCTGTAGGCACAAGTTGATACTGTAGGCTAAAAAAGTATGATAAGATCTAATGTTTTATAGTTGAGTTAATTTGTTTTGAAAACAAGTTGTTCAGTATAATCATCATCAATCCAATTTCGATCTGGGTTTATCCCCATAAATGGGGATGGCCAGATTTACCCCACTCTTGCAGCAATCTCCCCAACTCTCACTCTCCATCATGCTTGATTCATTGCATCCTCCTTCTTCAAACCAACACTCTTGCTGTCCTTCTCCTCTTGTATTTTCCACGTCTTCCTTGGTCGTCCTCATTAAAGAGATATTTATTTGTAAAATTGTTAATTTTGAATGAGAAAAACAAGGTAAAATATTAAGATTTGGATTTAATTATCTCTTTTGAAAGTTTTTAGCTTGAGTTATTTGCCTGAGTAAATTCACAAGGAGTAATTATCAGAGTGAGAGTGTTCGATTACATCCAATTATATTGAGACATTATTCTCAATATGTGTGATTTCCTTGTCAGGGCTTGAAATTGTGACCAATAGAGTTGCATTTGCGACCAAATGTTTCTTTTTATGACTAATACTTCAACGGCGGTCATTATTTTGTGATTAACCATTTTAAATTTTGCAACTAAAGTTTTACAAACAAAACTTCACAAAATGCGACCATGAAATTTAGTACTTAATTTCAAGCCCTGCAGGTATCTTGAGCTAGTACTTGCTGTTTTGTTTTGTTCCTGAAGTTTTAAATTAAAGTTGTTTGATTTATGTTTGCAGGAACTAGAACAAGGAAAGGAGAGCCATGAAGAAAACATTTCTGAAGATCTTCCTAGCAAACCACTGGTTAGTTTAGTAACTGAATAATAATAAATTTGATTATTGATTACTACCGTATTTTCTGGACTATAACCCACACAGATTACCCGCATTGGCGTATAACCCGCACCCATATCACATTCATTTCTTTCACATTTTACTGTCAAAGCATCATAAAACAATTTATTTACAAAATGTAAACATGTCAAACTGTATCAATAAATTTAGTGTTCAATAAATTATCATATTGATGAAAATACAACAAGCTGTTATAGTACAACATCATGAAAAGTGTTAATTAAAGGGAAAACATCAGTAAAAGATCAGTAGAGATCAAAATAATTTTCAATCACACACTCCAGTGTTTCACAATTCAACTTTAGCTGACCCACATCATCGTTTTACAATGCCAAGTTTGTATCCAAGGTCATTAATTAGTTTTTCGGGTTTTTTTGGTGGCTTTCCTGCTGTCAATCAAAGCGTAAAAGTTGAATGTCACAAACAACAAAAGAATTCAGAGCAATGTTGTCACTTTCTTCAATTGATCACAGCACGTGATTGCACCAGGCAGGGTTGCTTGGCTATGTGTGGCTGCACATGTGACAATGTGAATATGCATTCATGACAACAAAATTGAACAAGTCAATGTCTGGCAGCATTTTTCGTTTGTTTTCAGACAGTAAGGCCAATTTAAGTGGTAGCGCTAAAAAGAAAAATACTTTGATGCTAACTGGATTAAACAAAGTTTAGATATCGTACAATCTAGTGTGCTACAAGTTGTTCACAGACACAGATCAACTTCAGCATCTCACATATAACCTGCGTTGGTTAACTGCAAATTACCCACACCTTCTCTGCTACAAGGTAAAACTAACGGATAACCCGCGGGTTATAGTCTGGAAAATACAGCTGTATCACCCATAAAGCACAGAAATGCAATTAGAGAAAGAAAATAATGTGCATTGATTAATAATTTATCAAAGATACAGTACAAAGAATTTCTAAGAGGTGACACTAGATATAAATTTTACCAGCTGTATTGTATTATCAATGGTAATAAAATAAACTTTTGAAACTAGATTACACTATTTAATACCCTTACCCATCAATATCCATCTAAATCCCACTGTTCAAACCTTTTTTAATTCCAGATAATAGATTACCTTACATGGGGTGATACAGTATGTATAGAATGTCATGTAGTATATATGATATAAAGGTGATATACATACTGTAATATATTAATTAATTGCTTTACTTTATATTCTTTCAAACAAAATGAAAAGGTTTAGCTTTAATAGTAAACCTAAGTGATTACAAATAATTATTATAAAATTATATGCAGAGACGTATCCAGGTTTTCAAATTTGGGGGTCCACTGCACCCCTTCTTGAAAAATCTTGGAGTCCATTATAAAATTTGGATTGTCCAGCTCATTAATGTTAAACTAGAATAATTAAGATTTGATGAGGCAATGGATTTTTTGGCTTTAGTCTGAAAAGTTACAGATAAAAGGACTGTGAAGAGTCAGTCACCTGATTAAAATTGTTTTCAAGAAACACAAATTTGCATATCATGTGACACTCTCTTTTCCTGGAATTTGTGATTTGCATAAAAATTCAAATATTTTTTGTATCAGATTGAACACTTCATTCGATATTCTCTGTGTCCAACAGAAAGACGAGTGCATCTCAGGATACAATGACACACCCTGGATACATCTCTGCAAATGTTTGATAAAAAATAATTTAGCTGTACCTAATTTTTGGGCCTACCTTTAAAGCACTGTCCAGACAGCTTTTCACTCTTTGATAATCATCATCCTCAGTGTAAGAACCTGTGAAGTTTTTTCTTTGTTTTGTCACTATTACAATATATTCAATCCATTCTATTTGTTGATTTCAATGACTTCATTGTTTCCTTTGTTCTATGTTACTTGTGAACTTGCAGGTTTTTACACTGAGGTAAACCCGCAAAAAGTTATAATGTAGAGAGATAAAGTGTGGATAATTTTAAATATGGGTTAAGAGAGATTATCTGACTGTGTACTAGTTCAAATTCTTATAGTCTGAGAAGTAGTGTATTAGTTTTATTGATACTTGTTTTAATGTTTGTGCAGGATCAATTTAGATTTTCAATCGCAGCCATGGAAGGTAAGGTCATTAAATATTTATATATATATATATATTTATTTTAATAGTAAGGTTGCTAACACTGTTAAATAGTGCTCAATACACATTGTAAGTGTAGAGCTACTGTAGATCATAAAAAGATGATGCTCCATGAAACCAACACATGATTCACTGTTGCACCAAGTTTCAGAATAATGCAGTGAATCATGTGTTGGTTTCGTTGAGCCTCATCTTTCCATATATATTATATAATTTTTATTTTTATGTTGTTAGTTTATTTTTTGTCTCAGTTAATTTTGTTTTTTAACAAGTTAACTTTTTTCCTTGGAACTAGTTAGTGTTTTTCTAACTAGGTTATAAATTATTTGTATCAACTGTCTGAATAAAAAATTCTTTTTTTTTCCTTACACCCTTTTTATTCCCATCCTATACCTTATTCCTACCCCCACCCCACTTCACTATCTTTCACTTACCCCCATATAACC
>JAOBRB020167010.1:0-12729 GCA_027575285.2 Zoanthus pulchellus
GACGAAGGACTAACGTCCGAAACGTCAGTAAGTATTTCTTTTTTACGGTGTAGAATTTACATTTTTATTACCAAATTTTTACCGATTTCACCCATGGTTTGAGAAAAAATTTCAATCTGCAAGGTATTGTAAAGATGTTGACGGGTCAAAATAAACAGCAAGCGCTCGAATTCACAGACCATTATTGTCTGCCATCTTGTAAACATACAAGCTATGTAACCTAGCCCGCCAATTTGTCAGCGGTTGTTAGTATACATTTTTACTGGTACAGTATGAGATCTTTTGAGGTGAGTGATTCCTCTTAATACATGAATGACGATTTTTTTTTATTACTGAAAGTATTTACCAAGGTAATGAACGTTCCAGTCGAGTTATGTTTCAAGGGGCAGGCAATGTTCTTTTATGATATCGAAATTTCTTGATTCGGAAACTGATGATACTGCTTACTGCTTAACTATCTACCCGATATTATTTAGTTTATTATCGACTCAAACAGTTCACGAGCTTCAAGATCAAGCCAAGCACGAATTGAAACGCCCTTTCTGCAAAACTGTGTTGAGTTTGACAGAAATGTCAAAGTTTTAAAACCAACTTGCTGCTCAGTTTTGTTTCAACGTTATTGTTTTTAGATGTAAGCACAGGCGATAGGAGACGCGATATTTATGAAATAATCATCCTTATTCTGTAAATTTATTTAACAGCCTAACTTACAACGATTTTCCTGTTTTAGCAACTTGGAATTAAAAACCTTTAATACCCTTTCCAAAACATGTATTATTGCATTACAACTTTGACAGGGAATTCTCGTCTGCAACTCATGCGATGAAACTTGATGCGATTGTAAATGCGACATTCATTAAAGTGCTACCGGTAACCATGTGTAATTTTTCGAATTTTTTTAAAATATTGCTATAATTGGAAGATATAGGAATTAAAATTCATGATTAGTAAACCCAGAAAGGCTATTTTACTTTCAATAAAGAGATCGGTCGTTAGTTTCTTGGAAAAATTGGATTCACAGTCAGTCAAAAACATTCAACTTACTACCCGAAATAGTCGGCGTGTTAAAGTAAAGTAGCCGGCAGTCCATCGCCGGTAGCCACCTTCTATATGAAACCTCTGCATTTCGTTTTAAAAGATAAACAAACAAGATCAACCAAAGTCGGTATAATTTGCATAAGAACTATACGACTTCCTCTTAAAAGTGCTGAGCATGTACCGCATTCATTGTAGCTTTAAAAAAGAACAAATTGAGCTTCCTGATATTTTTTTCAGTAAGAGGAGGGAATGTCTTTTTGGAATAAAAAAGAGGGCAAACTACGTTCATTTAAACATTTACATATAATTACGAAAGCGGTGAACTAAAGACGTTTATGGTGTCCTAAGTGCACAAAACATAAATATATTTACGATAGATGTATTAATTCAAACTGAAATTAAAGAAGCCGTTTATGACATTATGGCAAGATTTCTCAAGCTCAACATTTGTTTTCATTGTTACCGTGAGTTGTTTTCATTTAGGATCAAGAAATTGTTCCGGACATTTTTTTCCGGCCGGACATTAGCAAACTTTGGTCGATCAATGTCCGATGACCGCCACTTAATTATTTCCATCCCTGCTCACTGGAAAAAACGCGCGCCTGCAATTAGTCAAAATTTATTAGGTGACTTCAATATATCAGACTGACCACAAATCATTTACCTTTGACCGTCTATATAATTTAAAGCTACTGCCTATATAAATCAAAATGATTTACTCCAACGAAAGTTGTCCTTCATCAGATTAGAGTAAACACTCAAGTTTTTTAGTTTGGCGGGCTTTTGGGTGAACGTCCAACAGTTTTCCCGCCTTTTACTATTAGATACAATTCGTGAGTTTGGGTTTCTTGTGAAGCAGTTTGAAATATCTTTAAACAGTTTTTTCGTTGGGTTTTTCAAGAATGGAAATTCCATCTATTGCCAGATTTACTGAATACCAAATTTACAGTTGGTGCGAACATTTGAAGGTGAAAATTTACAGATTCCTGACTTGTTTTGACGAGAAACCTTCAAGATGGCGATTCAGTACTTAATCAGTAATCGGGGATAGCAACGTAAGGATACACTTCGAATGCTGGTTGAGAGTTCTTTTAATTTTTTATTAAAACATCGAACTAACTTCCCACAAGACATGCTGATAAATTCTAAAACAAGGTATATGCTATTTTTATTTTGCAATTAATTTTAGTTTCAGCTTTTGACAAAATGAAATGAAATGAAATGAAATAGCTTATTTACCACTTTAGCAGTTTTTAAAGCTGGATAACAATGGAGGTCAGAATAACTTCAAATATTTTACAGTTAGAAATTCAGAAAAACGCGTAGTGTTAGGTACATGCCTATATGACTTTACAGATCCTGATCTTCAATGATAGAAAAATAAAGTGTATCAATCTTGCCAGTTCTAACTTTCTTGATAAAATTAATGCAGGCAGTATCTCTTCGGTCTCAAGACCAAATCTTATTAGTGCATGTTGATAATTAATATATTTAGCCCCGAATATTATTCTCAATGTCCTTTTTTGTATTGATTCAATATAGTTGGATAGATAGTCGGGTAAGGAAGACCATACCGGCGACTCATACTCTAATACTGATCTAATGAGAGCACAATAAATTTAAATTATTAATAAATCATTCACGATTCGATGCAAAATCACTTATCATTAATAATGCACGGAAGGCAACTCGGCGAGCACCTAGGAATGACCTCGTAGATGGTGGTGTCATTGACGTATTTGATTCTATTCGGCCAGTCCTAACTAAACAATTCACTAATATGTCTAACAGTAAGGGTGCAGGTTTTGTTCCCTGGGGGATTCCCCCATTGGGTTGTACAGACGTTGAAAGCGTTCCATTAATTGACACCATTTGAGTTCTGTTAGTCAAAAAGGCACCCACCCACAGTGAAAGATATTTTTTAACGCCAAGTAGGTCAAGCTCTTGCATGATAACATTGTGATCAACCAAGTAAAAGCGTTTAGAATAATGCATGACATGCTAATTTTCTTTTCATTGAAAACTGCTTAGGATCAAGTTGATTTACTACCTGCTTAAAAGTAGAATCTAAGATAATACCCTCTTAGACTTTCGCTAACTGTGATGTTAACGTCAAGGGACGTAAGTCATACATCCGTATACACTTGAGAATCGGATGAACAATAGATTCCTGTATACAATTTGGTAGAAAACCTTTCTTTAATAACGAGTTATAAATAGAAAAATAACTAGCGGTAAGCTAGTTTGGGCTGCGGCGGTGTTTCTAAAGAAACAATTTGGTAATAAAAATGTAAATTCTACACCGTAAAAGAGAAATACTTACTGACGTTTCGGACGTTAGTCCTTCGGGTCAGACCAGTAGACATCTTTGTCCTTTTACTACGCAAAGCTTGATATACAACTCTAGAAGACAAACAAAAATAAACAGGGACGAGTGGTTGCTCAGGAGTTTGGAGTGGGTCGAAGTTAGAAGTTAGCGAGAGAAAAAAACTAATTAACCTTCTCACGCTGGTCAAGGCTAGATGGAGTACTCTTGTCAGTCTTTGGTGCCACCACTCATAGGAATCAACCATACCGCCGAGACCTCTCACATTCTTCCACCACCTAGAGATGTTGGTATCCTGAAGGGCAGCAACTTTTTTCTTATAAAACACAGATTTACAAGTTCTACATGCCCTCTGGATGCGATTCCTACTTTGTACTCCTGTGAAAACTGTCCAAGCTTTGATAACAACTTTTGTCTTCTGGATATTAGGGAAATGAAGCTTAGGTGCTACCCAGGGCTTGTTTGATGAACATAATTAAACGTTTTTCATAGGAAGATAGATATCCGTGGCAGATGTCAAAAAGGAGTAAAATGAATAAAATTTATCTGATGTTGAAGTATGACTTCTCACACAGCTCCAGTCGAACCTGGGGTCAATTCAACCTTTTACACTTGTAGTCTACAAGTCGGACCATTGTATTTACAAGCGCAGCCGGAGACGAGCTCAATAAAAATCGTTACAAGTCCACGTTACAAGTGTCTGATTGGTAATTACAGGTGTAGCGCTACACAGGTAAAATTTGAAATGATGTCAATTATATTCAATAAAACGTTTTGTAAGAGTCGAACTTGTTTTTGTCCACTCGTTACTTATAAAATACAAGAGGAAATTACAAGTGATAAGTCACTTGTAATCTTCGAAGGGAAAATGTCGCTTGCTTTATTGAGCGAAGTAGAGAAACTGTTACGAAACAGAATTAGACGATAGCCTCGAAATTATTAACAAAGACGGCTTCTTGGCGTCCAACATCCACGAGAATTCAGAAGTTCCGGCTTTCTAAAGAAACATTTGAGCATCTGTCAGAAGCAGTGGGTTCACAATTAGAACACAATAATAATTATTGATAATAATAATAATAATAATAATAATAATAAACATTATTAAATAATATTATTGATTATTATTATAATTATTTTGCACTGAATGAATTTACACTTGTAGTAAACAAGCACACTCGGCGTCATTTACAATTGTATGGCAACCATTGTAATCTACACTTGTATTAAGACTTGCTGAACGTGCAAGTTCCAGTGTTAAAATGTTTTTTTTTTAATTCTTGTATTTACAAATTTAACTTTCATGCGGTTTCTACAAATGTAAAAACTACAACTGTAATTCTTTTATTGAACTGACCCCTGGTCACCCATCTGTCAAAGGCACGCAGATTACTCTCGCGCAGATCCCGCTTCCAGGTGATTTTCTTGACAGCTCTTGGACAGATTGTTTCAGTACAAGGTTTAATCAACACAGCATGGTGGTCGCTACAGCCTATCTTTGGTAACTGAACAGAAAGAAACTTGGGTCTATTTGTCAAGTACCAATCGAGGGTGTCAATGTCTGTTGTTAACACCTTAACTATTTAAGTTAACCTAGTTTTGTATTTGACAGAGGTCTGTTTGAGGCCACTACTAACAGGATTAAAATCACCTGAAACAGAGACAATGTCATCTGGGTGGCTTTTGAGAAATGATGAAGTGTTTTGATCAATATGCTCCAAAAGTAGATTATTGATTTCAGCGTTGGAGGAATTTGGGTGGTAAATCACACCAACCACTATGTATGAGACTGATCTTGGCAGGCGATGAGGTCTAATTGAGACCCAGAGTGCCTCAATCTCAGCTTATTCATAATCCAACAATCTAGCACAGGGATAGATTGAGTTAATGTAGGCATAAAGTCCGCCATAGCGAAGATCTCTGTCCTTCCTGAAACATGAAATTACAGTAGGTAGCCGTACAATGGAATCTATTATGGTGTTATTTAGCCATGTTCCGTTAAACACACTATGCCTGCCTCATATACATATACTCTGGTCAGAGAACACAGCTCATCCAGTTTAGGCACAAACGATCGAACATTTACCAAAATGGTACAAGGAAAACTAAAGGCATTATTTTCACTTATTGGAACTCCTTAAGTATACTGCAACAGTGCTTGACTACGGTTTTTCTACAATCGACGGCGTTTTGATCGTACAGGGCTTCTAATACCAAAATTTTTAATCGAGTCCAGAGTTCTAGATCAGTGTGTTGCTTTGGCATACCCTTTGTGATAGCTTTAAGAGTAGAGCTATCATATACCAATGATGGTGGTTAATAATAGGAAGAAGAAGAGTGGGAAACAAAACCAAGATGGCGGACACATAAAATCCAACAGCAAAGGTAAAACAAGGTCCAGTACGTTGCGAGGTGAGGCCAAAAGTACACCAAGTATACCACCGGCGATTTAAAACTGGAATTCAACTGAATGCTTGTCGACATATGGCAAGGAAAGCATTAGAAACACAGATTACACACAATATACAAGACTAACAATATGTGTGGCTGCCATTGCTTGCGCCGCTGACCGCAAATAGACAATTTTCGGTAAAGACTTCGTTTCGCATTTGCGTTGAAAATTATCTGATTACTGTTGATTGTCAAAAGTTGTATCTTTTTAGAATTTTTCTCCAAAGTCCTCTTTCTGTTTTACTATTTTATACCATTTTAACTTCATTTGCACTTTTAATTATGTATCTGTTTAATCTAAAAACTCGACTCTTGCTTGAAGTTCGTTTTCTAAGGCGCAATTCAGTGAACTCGGGTTCCGCATTAAAAGTGTTAGTTACTTTGGGATAATTTCCGTACTGGGGTGTACTTATTTATGCATGCAGTTTTATTGTGTATATTACTGAAGAAGAACTTTTAGGGTCTGGGAAAGAGCTACTTTTTATGATTAAACAATAGTACACCCCAGTACGGAAATTTTACCGTTACTTTTTGTTCGTAGTTTTTTTAAATATCTACCCACTCAAAATTTCTTGTAATGAACTTGGTTATCGCCTCGTCTATTATTTACACTTCTCGTTCACTTTATCGCCAGCTCGTAGGTATATATGTAAATAAACTACTCACTTCCAGTAATTAATCTTCTAATTCTTTGACAATTTTAATATGCTCTTGCACTTTTTCTTTTGGTTGAACGTAAACATTTTTTCATTTACTCAGTATTTATCATACTGTATAGTTTGATTTGGAATGTTGTTAGTTCTGTTTTAAATATACATTAATATTATTTTTGTAGTTATTTTAGATTTTATTGACAAGAGTGAAAAAATGTTCAAAGAATGTCATTTTTACTTTAGGCCCATGCTTTGGATTATGTTCTGCATGGAATGGATATTTATGCACAACTCTTGGAACAAGAAAGTAATTGTAGGGAACTAGAAAAGTAAGTACAATTACCATGATTAGTTTGCAAAATATAGTCGATACATCATGCAAACCTCGTATGAGAGCACTTTAGAGCAAAGTACATAAGTGTTTACATTGTATCTAATATACCGATTTCAATTCATTGCTTGTATAATCACCAAAAGCTTTTGTCTGTTACCTGTTGGCTTAAGAATTTCTTGCATTTAGTCACGGAGTTCCTATAATTCGGGTCAAAGAGTCCTTTAATCCGACATTTTCGAGTCACGGAGTCCTATTATCCTATATCTTCCTGTCATGCAGTCAGATCACTTAAGGCACGGGTCAAAAATTCTCAGAGACCCCCAGCTATGATTTTTGCAGATATATTTAGTCTATTGTTCTGCTGCTCTCTGAAGGTCAGGGTTTGCTAGGAAGATTTCGCAAACGCGCGCTTTTGAAATGCCCGCCTTTAGCAATTGCGGAAACTGAAGGTGTTAAATTGGTAATTATTATTTCGCATGTATGTGCGAAACAAAAATGTTGACGTCGTCATAAAAATATTGCGTTCCGTTAATATAATCTAAACCAGAAATGATTTTGAAAGAAATAGAAGTGATCGATGGTAACCAAATCTAAAACAGAAGAAACGCTGTTTACCGCATTGCTAGTTCCAAAATCAAAACTAAACCTTTTTTAAAAAGCAAATTCTAAAGTTGTTCTATAGTTCCACATACTGAAACTTTAACTAGAAATCTTGTAAAAAGCAAATGCCAAAGAAACTCTGTTTATCGCGTTCCCACTTCTAAAACCTAAACTAGTTCTAAAGAAACGCTGTTTACTGCATTAATCTGTGTAAGGCTTACAAATGTATTTGTTTGTCTTTAAATTTGGCGGAAGAAACTACAAAGCGTTTGTTGTATTGACATTTTAATATTTCTGTTAAAATATGCGCGTTTACACACATTACACCTAGAGATTACAGTCGCAAAAAATATTTTATAATACAATAGAATGCTTCAGGACTTGATTAATCAAAGCATACTGTCAATAAGTAGTTTTTTAGCTTGACTGGAGCGAAGCTCCTGCGAACAAGAGTCGCGGAACAGTCAGAGGCAGTAAATACCAAAACTGGCTTTGCAGGCAAGGAACATTACAGTAAACCGCGACTGTTTTTAGCAAATATGATAGGTCTAATCATGATCTAACACAAACAAACTGCGCTGGAGCTATTTGAGCAGTTGTGATCAAGTTATTTGAGGTCAAAGCCACCATTTCACCAAATTCTGACTTTGAACTCAAATATATTTCAAAAAACGAGTTTGTTTCACTTACTTCAGTATAAGAACATTCAAACGAATCCTAACTGACTATGTTTGTTTGCCTGCGAGGCAGTCGGAAATAAGTACTAAAATTTGGCTCAAAATAAAGAAAACACCTAATTTATATAAAGTAAAAACTGGCTGAAGATTTTGGTACCGTAAATGACAAAATTGCTCAAGAAACGCCAAGAAATTGCCAAAAACGGTTTTGGAGTGGAGCGCTGTGTGTGACCCTTGACTTAATTGGCCTGAGAATTCTATAATCCTATATTTTCGAATCATAGAGCTCTACAATCCTATATTTTCGATTCATGGAGTTCTATAATCCTTTATTTTCCATTCATGGAGTTCTACAATATGTTTTTTGGCTCGTCCTCGGTGTTAGAGCATGTGAAGTTTTTTCTTTGCCTTGCCACTTATGTTCGTTCTATCTGTTGTTTAGACTTCATCGTTTTCTTTTGTTTTGCGTGACTTATAAGCTTCACAGGTTCTACAACCGAAGTAAACCCGTATTTTTGGTCCCATTTTCATTGGAAATTCAGCGTGACACAGTTTATTACTCTAATTTTATAGATTAGCTAAAGAACTTATTCAAATAACACAAATCAAACCAGAACCGTGGGTTGTGATGGCACACTTTTGCAATATGACCAACAGAAAGCCAAGGGCCGTGTACTTTGCTCAGAAGGTAAATAATAGCTGTATTTTAATGTTGTTTGTCTTTGTAAATAATCACGGAGTTCAACAACAACAACTTGAAACAACACCAATTTATTTAACCCAGATTTTTACAACATAGTTCTAAGTTTTCTTTTTCTTTAGGAATATTGTAATAAATCAGAGGCACTGGCCCCTGAAATATTTAAAAAGCTAGGAGGGGGAGGGAAGGCACAAAGAAGTAGAACAATCCCATAGTCATGGCGAAGCGGAGGTAAACATTATGTATAGAAAAAAAACCCAAAAAAACAAGAAGAAACATTTGTATTACTTTATAAAGAGCAAATAGTATCGGAGAAGCCAATAAAGTTGTTAGTATTTCTTAGTCATTCCTTTTTTATACTTCTATTTTAATTGACCAAGATTCAATGGATGAGATGGTTATCAATTAAGATAACAATCTTATTTCCCTGAAAACGAATATTAGTATACCATAATTTTCTCTTGCTCTCGGTAAGTAATATGAGTGTTTTGCTTCTGGCCTTGTGTTATAATCGTGATTTCGACTGCTTGGAATAAAGTGAAATATTTTTTAAATAAGACGTTGATAGTCGATTATGAAATGTGTTCATTAAGAACTGCTGTTTTGAAAACTCTCAAGATCATTTGATTTAACGATATCGCAATGTAGGATTAGTATGTTGTTAATTGCTGCGGATGAGCCAAGTAGCCTCCTATTCAGAACACAATGTAATCTGCTTATGTCTTTAGTAGCGAATATGTAATACGTAATATCAGCGGTTCAAGTCCATACCGTATCAAGATTCCATTGAAGGTGTCACTCGCATTTTGGTCCAGAATACAGTGTGATCAACGGTTGTGAGGGCTAATTTTACACTTCTCCTCTTATGTTAACAGTACAAACAAATTTTTAAATGTGGTAAATAGTATGTTTAGCATTGTCACTGAAACCAAAATACAGTGTAGTCGCAGCTTCACTTTCTACGAGAAATAACTAGTAATAGAAATATTGATAGTAAAACGGAGGTTCTACTTGTTTTATCCATTTCATTGTATCACCATTGGTCTGCGCTTGCTGCATTGAGCACTTTTGAACCAAGTGATTCATCATCTTGGTTTACCGTTCCTAGTTTCCAGCTTCTGAGCCCATAACGGGATTCAAACCCGCGACCTTCCGAACACCGGGCGGCCGCTCTATCCACTGAGCTACAAGACTCAAGGTCATTTGTGGGTTCGAATCTCGTCGTAGGCTCAGATTTTTCCTGAGTATTATTGGTTTGAAAAAATGAAAGAAGACAACATGTGAGAATTTAGTCTTTCAAGCCATTTCCCACATTTAGTGTTAACAAATTATTATTATAATAGTCCTTGATACAGCTGATATGGGGAAGTTATAATCGTAACAAATCATGACGTGTGAGTGCTCGTTTGAGACAGCTACAGCCCGCTGTTCACTTTATAAGAACGTAACAAATGACCTTGCTCTCCTAATATTCCTTGTAGCTCAATGGATAGAGCGTCCGCTCAGTGTTCGAATCTCGTCATGGGCTCATATTTCTTTTCTGAGTATTATTCGTTTGGAAAAAAACGAAGACAAGACGTGAAAATTTATTCTTTTAAACCATTTCCCAAATTTAGTGTTTACAGCTTCTGAGTTTGGACTTTCACAGCGATCATCTACTTTATGGTGAGAACAGTAACAAACAGTATTTGAAAATAAGTTCATTTATTTTAATAGTTACAGAGTCCTAAGCAAAAAATCCAAGTTATCACTTCTAGATAAAAATCTCATTGCCAAGGCAGATGTCTTGTCCAATCTATTAGTAAATATCAGTATAAAAGCAAGGGTTTCTTTTGTAAAATTTATATTCTACTTGTCAACAGGCACATACTATTGATGGTCAAAATGTCCAAGCTCTGGTTCTTAAAGGTTGGTGTTTGCAAGTTAAAACTTTATTTCGTACCTTTGTCTTTAAATATTTTATCTGTCATTGCTAATTCATTAAAGTTTAAATAACTCTAACTTCAAATTGTATGTCTGCATAACGTTTAAAGTGTTAGGCCTTTAGCCGAACAACTAGGTTTTTGACAACTTAAGTTTAAAAATTTCATTCATTGCTACAAGAACTCAAAGAACCTAAGCAATTTCATATATCACGAAATCGGCGTTGTTGCGATAACTTTCCGCGAATAGAATAGAATTTGTGATTGACTGAGGCGTTACCATATGCGTTTGTTGGGACACAGATTAATGTTTTAAATATTCAATGGTTTTTAAATATTTCCTTTCTTTTGATTTTGTTAGAATAGAAATTCCTCCAAATTACTTTTTTTTTATAATGAACTTATAAAGTGAGCAGGGTTTTGAGTAGACATTTTCAACATGAGTCCCAGGAACCCTTCATTTTTGAATTGGGGGTCCCTAACAAAATTTAAGGGGTCCCACCAAATCAAAGGAAAAATTTATCATGGTGCTAAATAATCCAGTTACTCTTAACTGCAAATCTTTATTTTTATATTTTACAAGCAAATGATCTAAACACACCATAAAATGAAAAAGAACTGTAGTATCAACCATGCAACCCCAAAGTTCAATTTTAAATTCACTTTTTCTCTTCAAACAAAATTTATATCATTAAAAGTTTATTTTACTACGTGATGTCCTGTCAACCTTCTGCGTCCTAGCGAGGCATTACATTGCATTTTTTGCGTTAATGGTAAGTGATAGCATTATTTTACATGAATGCAACCATTTCCTGATGCGAAATGACATGCCTAGAATAAGTAGTAGTAATAGTTTCAATTATCTGTTGATGTTGCTCTTGAGTTCCATGTTTAAACTAAAAATTAAAGTTCAACTGAAGCTTAAAACTACTCTTAAAAAGGACTGTAATAGTAATAGTAATATAGTAATAGTGATAAAGATAGTTGTCATGTAATCATTAGTATTGGTAGTGGGTAGTATGGGTTGATGGCGGTAGTGGTAGTGGGGTAGTATGGGTTGATGGCGGTAGTGTAAGTGGGGTAGTATGGGTTGATGGCGATAGTGGTAGTGGGGTAGTATGTGTTGGTGGCGGTAGTGGAAGTGGGGTAGTATGGGTTGATGGCGATAGTG
This sequence comes from Zoanthus pulchellus, assembly GCA_027575285.2. NCBI lineage: Eukaryota > Metazoa > Cnidaria > Anthozoa > Zoantharia > Zoanthidae > Zoanthus > Zoanthus pulchellus. Next base: position 11,870 of record JAOBRB020167010.1, read on the forward strand.
GTAGTGGGTAGTATGGGTTGATGGCGGTAGTGGTAGTGGGTAGTATGGGTTGATGGCGATAGTGGTAGTGGGTAGTATGGGGTGATGGCAATAGTGGTAGTGGTTAGTATGGGGTGATGGCGATAGTGGTAGTGGATAGTATGGGTTGATGGCGATAGTGGTAGTGGGTAGTATGGGCTGATAGTGGTAGTGGTAGTGGGTAGTATGGGTTGATGGCGATAGTGGTAGTGGGTAGTATGGGGTGATGGCGATAGCAGTAGTGGGTTTTATGGATTGATGGTATTAGTGGTAGTGGGTGGTATGGGATGATGGCGATAGTGGTAGTGGGTAGTATGGGATGATGGCGATAGTGGTAGTGGGTAGTATGGGTTGATGGCGATAGTGGTAGTGGGTAGTATGGGTTGATAGTGGTAGTGGTAGTGGGTAATATGGGATGATGGCGATAGTGGTAGTGGGTAGTATGGGTTGATGGCGATAGTGGTAGTGGGTAGTATTGGTTGATAGTGGTAGTGGTAGTGGGTAGTATGGGGTGATGGCGGTAGTGGTAGTGGATAGTATGGGGTGATGGCGATAGCAGTAGTGGGTTTTATGGATTGATGGTATTAGTGGTAGTGGGTAGTATGGGATGATGGCGATAGTGGTAGTGGGTAGTATGGGTTGATGGCGATAGTGGTAGTGGGTAGTATGGGTTGATAGTGGTAGTGGTAGTGGGTAGTATGGGGTGATGGCTATAGTGGTAGTGGGTAGTATGGGTTGGTGGCGGTAGTGGTAGTGGGTAGTGTGTGCTTTATTGGCACGACATAAAATGTTTACATATTGCCAAAGCACGGCATTTTTTTCTTCTTCTTAACATTAACAAT
>JAOBRB020167120.1:0-12727 GCA_027575285.2 Zoanthus pulchellus
AACTCCAAAACAGGTGTTTCCACGTTTTAATTTTAGCGACAACCCCGTGCACGTGCTTTACTTGCTGCATTCCAACGAGCAGCCATTGTATTTTCTATTGTTTTCTGCCGTCGTCGTCCTAGTTGCTAAAGGTCCCTAATGAAATCAATGAAGCTGCGTAATTTTTTTGAAACCAATTTTAAATATACAGAAAAATAACCGCATTACGAAATTCATGTTTATTTTGCAAGTACTTTAGGTAAAATTTCTCGTATTTCACAAGTCCTAACTTTTATTGCGTTCGACGAAGGAGAATGCTTCCTAATTTTGTGGGTCTCCTGTGTAACGCTAGCGAAAGCTCTGAAGGTTTTTTGGGCTTTCGATCGGGAGGGCTGTTATGACGTCACATTCTCGTTGCGCAAAGGATTCTGCCTTGTGCGACACAAAATTCTGTGTTCTTTGCAAACATCGGGTGTTAAGTTTCCTAGCATTTTGAACTTCATCATAGCTTAATGTTGGTTGTTATAAAATCTAGTCTATCTCTTTCAGTTTTTTAAGATACTGAGTAGATTGACATAATTTATTTCATTTTCCCTTGCAACTATTCAAGTTGCTATCATTCATGTTACTGTTACAAAAGTTAGTCTCGTACAATCAGTATCTGAACGACATTGTAACTAAGTTGATAGACATGTTTTGTTACATTTTTGGGTTTGACTATTAAAGTTATTATTGTTCATGTTGCTGTTTAAATACTTCGTCTTTCTCATTTAATGTCTCAACTAATTTCCTCCTATGTTTTTTGTATGATTTTAGCTAAATTCATTGAATTTCAAACGCACTTATAAATCTTTGATTACTCCTAGTAAGTAATATACGCGACGAGACTGCATGCATAAATAAGTAGGGTTTACCTCGGTGTAAGAACCTGTGAGTGACGTATAACAAAGAAAACAATGAAGTCAAAACAATAGAAAAAACGAACATAATAGTGGTAAAACAAAGAAAAGACTTCACAGATTCTTACACCGAGGATGAGCCAATAAGTACGCCCCAGTACAAAAATTAGTACCCAGTACTTGATTCTAAAAACAAGTTGTAACACTTGCAGTCGTTTCTGAGCTAGTCGATATTCGGCAGGTTGTAATAAGGATGATCATGGGCCTTCAAATCCAAAATGCCCCATACAGCAAAGATTCGATGATGGTAAGTTTTGAAGATTTTCCCTTTCCCACTCGCCGGATGCTCACAAAAATTTCGAAAACAACAGAACTCCACAGCTTAGTTAGAACTTAATCTATCTGTGGTTCTAAACCAGTTTTATACTCGGACTTTAAACTCATCGGACGTGGTTTGCGCAGTTGATAAGATCTCTGCTTTGTAGCCACAAAGTCCCTAGTTCGATCCAGGAAGTTTGCCGTGGTTCGAAAATTTGTGTGGCCCTCTTTTCCCCTAAGCTAACTCAGCTTTCCATCCTCCAGGGGTAGAAAAATGATTACCAGCGTCCGCTGGGATGTCCCGTCCAGGGAATAACACTACGGAAACCGGAGATATCGCCGGCCCCATGGGCCACTAGGCTCGTAAAAGGATTTAGATTCAACTCAACATTTAAAGTATTCATTAGCTAGTAAATAAGTAATGATAAAAGGCCAAAAATACCTTGAGCATTCGAATTTCTTTGTCTTACCTTTCATTTTGAGCTAGAGTGTGCCTGGACGCCATTTTTCATTTCATGTCATTTTATTGGAAAATCGAGTTTCCGAAAAACAAAAACTCATTAGTTCCATATGTTGATAAGTGATGTTCGAAACTCCAACTGGTTGAAAAAAAGTTAGAACGAACAAAATGACGTTACCCAATAAAGAAATTGATGAAAAATTTTGGGAATACAGACCTAGCTTAAACCTCATCGTAGCACAAAAAGAAAAACCAAATGCTGAACACCAATTGAAACATACAGAAAAAAGTAAAAAAAATCGAATTTCGGGCCTTTTAAAAAGATTTTGCCCAGTGCCAGTGGAAAGGCAGGTTTCACATTTGGTTTACTTTGCCTGGTAAGCTGTTGTATTTGCTTTCTCACACGGAACTTTACAAAAAAATAGCCCTTTGTTGTGCTATAAATTGACCGATACGTATTTTTGCTGTATTGGGTAATGAAGTGCGAATTCGAAAATGAAACTGACATTTCTTCTAAGAAGAAGACTGAGAAAAAAAGACTATCCGTTATACCTAATGTTTTCATTCATTCAGTACTACGATTTTTTTAAACAAAGGATGTTCATTTAAATAAAAACGGGTACCAGGTGATTTTTGTATGGTACAAAATACAATACTACAAACACTTCACATTTAATTCAAAATTTTCCTAGACTTCGAAATTATCTAACTTTAGATAGCAACTGCATTTCACTCCTCGGAGAAACAAGAAGTAGTATTGAAAGAATCATAAGGGTTTTTAAACATAATTTTAATTAGATGAAACTTCTTTCCAAAAAACAACACTCAAAATTAAAGACAGCGTTCTTGCATGCAGCTCGAAGTTCCTTTTAAGTAAAAATCGTAAGCCCCAATTTTTATAGGTCATAGATTGCTCATTAGTTGCAGGCATTTAGGAAAGTTTTCAAAAGAATGAAACATCACATTTACAACAAAATGGAAAACTATATACTGTAACTTACACGACTCATCCGTTTCCAGGGTCAACGGTTCATACTTGCTGATGACATTCACTACCAACTTGACAATCTGCTTCAAGCCGGGTTTCGTCTGACTGACATTGTCTGGAAAAGTTAACTTATTATAGCGAGCGAGTGCCGCATTTAGAACATCGCTATCCTGCCCCACACTTTTAAACTGGAATTTAGCTGTCGAGAGAGAGAAGTTCTCTCCAGTGGGGCTGTCAGACTGGGGTTTAGGCCACACAGAACCAGTGACATAATCTTCATTATTCAGTTCGCTGCTCGACCATATGAAGAGATCGTTTGAATCCGTGTTCGACTGACCTAAAGGGTCCGAGAGCCTTGTAACTCTATGGAGGTAGTTCGATGCAAACGAAAATTGAACACAAAGCGCAAGAATGAAGTACAAGTTAATCATGATTCGTTGACTACCGAGTGCAGTTTTCTTCAAAGACTGACTGAGTTAGCAACCAGGAAATGAAGCGTATCAGATTCGATGACCTGTGCGCATGAGAGTCATATGACAAGGAAAGAGATTTTTTAAAAGTTGCTTGTCATTGCAATTGGTTCTAATTATTTGGGAGGTTTCTAGTTCTCTGCAGATATTTTTCATCTCATATATACAATTGATAATTATGAAATTATCATTTAAAATATGTAAGTTATTTTGAAAGCGAGAATGAAAACCGTTATGGTTGCTAAAACATTTTAGTCTTTTTATAGGGTGCCATTTAGAAATGTCAGTCGTGCATCGATTGAAGATAATTATTAGTGTTAGACTTAACAAGTAGATGATATTTTTTACTAGATAAGTTGATGAAAATGCCTTTTAGTGCATCTTGTTTTCAAAACATGAATGGCAAGCCTTTTGATTGGTAAACCAGGTTCTATGGTGTGGTTTTCAGTACGGCATATACTCTTTTCATTACAACTTTGAAAAATACTCGATAATTTCTACGTAATAACTTGTTGAAAAATGCACTTTACTTTAAAATAATGAATTGCAAATCTTTTTAGGTTGGCAAACTTTGCTTCTATGGAAACACGAAGCGTTTCGGATACAAAGAACTCAGTAGTACATCAAGTAGATCACTGAGTAGATAATTATAATAAATGAAGTAAAGTTTTGTTGCAATGCAGAAGGATTGATAAAAATTAAAATATCAATTAAAAAGCGTTACTAAAACACGTATAATTTGAGCTTTCAAGAGCTGAAAGTATAATATACTAGATGTTTTTTTTCTATTTTTTTAAAAAACTGTCTCAGTTGAAATGTCATATGAACTAAAGAGGGTTTACCTCGGTGTAAGAACCTGTGAGTAACGTATAACAAAGAAAACAATGAAGTCAAAACAAAAGATCGAGCGAACATAATAGTGGTAAAAAAAAGAAAAGACTTCACAGGTTCTTACACCGAGGATGAGCCACAAAAGACCAGTTGCCGTAGGCAAAAACCATTTAAAACATAAATATAATTTATGTAGAAAAATGCGCTTTAGTTTTTCCTATCCTTTGATAATTAAATTCTGTATTCTTAGCGAAGGCCATAACAGTTCAAAAAGCATTTTTTAATGAAATTATTTTTAAGGATTTGGCACAACTTTAGAGTATCCCGCAATCAGTGTTGGTAATGAATGTGATTTATTTTGCGTATTCGTTGTTCTTTAAAAACAAATGCGCTAAATTATATTAACTACAGTGGCGGGGTACTCTATAGTTATTCCTACTAAACTATAAGGCCTTGGCCGTGATCGATAATTTACGCATTGCATGGGCGAATTCGTTTTTTTGCCCGCTTCAAGAAAACGGGCAGTTGACCGTGAGAGGCTAGTAACTAGTAAACTAAACTAGGAATAGTTCTCACAACAGCTGCCCCCGCCTTTATTAAGATGTGATATTTTGTATGGTCATTTAATTAAAGCCGTGAAATAGTTACTGGGAAGCAAAAGAACGTGCAACTGACAAAACTAACAGGAAATTGAAATTCTATTTTGTTTCAACGAAGAGTGTATCACATTCTTTTGCGTAACCAAGGCTAATGTTTGCCGAAAACTGAACTTAATATTCGGACTTGCAATTTCTGATCTTTGGGTGTAGCAGATTTTGGGATCGAGTCTCTCGATCTCGTGCATGCAACAGCAATTTGTGTCTGACAAATCAAGTTTTGTACCGAACAATTAAATCCAATAACAGATAACAATTTATTATGGTTGTAATTAAATGAATAACTGTAAACCAAGTTATTTACTCAAAGCAAGCTATTACTGAGTTATTTATTCACCTTCTTTTCGGCTCAAAAGTCTTTAGATCTTGACCTCGTGGTAAGCTAAAAAATTAAACGATACGAACATGTAATTTTATTCCATTCAAACCCATAATTATACGGTATACGCGCGGGGACTACTAGGTTGCCTCCTCGGGTTTTGGCCTCTGGATCAAATCCCTGCGGGGGCAATAACAAGTACAAAAAAAAACTTCCGGTGATTAAAGCAGTGCTGTGGAAACAACACACAATTCAATAAAGTGCTTTAAAATCTTACCTTAAGGAAGAGGTTTGGAATTAAGGGTTAGCTGTTTCAAACGAATAATATAAAAAATCCGGTTTGAAAAATATATACCAATTTAAAAATATAAACAGCTACCACACCAAGACGTCCATCATGTACTTGATGGAGGTGCTATCCTGCATAGGGTAGCATGGCCCCTGGGTGCCACATATGAGTCGATTACGCGTCTGTAGGTCGACTATGTACTGTTGTTTTTGACGGATACACCATCCACAAAGAACTGCACTCATTAGAGGTGTTGCACTGGACAGGCACAAACTATTAACTTTAATTCCTCTATGGCTTTGCAGCTCGCGCAAATAGGACTTTCTCGTGCTAACCCAGCTAACAACAGTGGCCGATAAACGCTCTCGGGCGCAAGCTCGAAGATGGGGGTTGCATAGGTCATCATGCTACGGGAGATGCAGGTACCCTGATTGTCAAGTCAACAGTAGAGTCTGCGCACAACCACCCAGTTACTGCCTTAGTTGGCGAGACACTGACCTATTGATCCTTCTCTTATACCATGTACACCTTGACCAAAGATTAGTTTGAGTCCAAAAATTTGTCAGCATATTCCCTTTTCGCACGCAAATCTAGGGAAAGGTATGGCTTTATAGATTGCGAAGAATGAGCATTTCCTTCGCGAAGCTGAGGTGTTTCTCAATCCGCATTCTGCAAGGATTAAAATTATCAATGCCGGAGAGTTAAGCACTTCTTTGTCTTTATGGTGTGAAAACTGATGATTACGATTGTATATTATCAAATACAAGATTTGATGGGAGAACACGAGTTACAACCAAAAAACTGAGGATGGAAACGTAAAGACAATACACTTTTCCCTGTAACCACAGATCTACCAGCAGCACACGCATCTCAGTTGAACACAGTCAGGTGTGACTGCAAGTCCAATTGTAGCACGATGAGGTGCAGCGGCAAGAAGCATGGGCTAGAGTGTTCTCCGGCATGCGGATCGTGCAGAGGAATCAGCTGCTTGAACAGTCCGGAACCAAACCGTGACGACTCCGAGGCAGGTGAAGATATGTATATTTTGACAAGGACAGACAGCATTTCCTGAACTAATCATTTTTTTTACTAAGTCTAGAGCCTCCACGGAGGTCTGCCAAAAGTTTATGCTTGTAGTATTCTTCAGTTGTCAAAACGTCCAATAAATGCATTGGCAGCTCAGTGAATTTGCCTCTCTTCGAGCTTTAAAGCCAACTTCTTTTGGCGCCTGTGGAAACCCACCGAGTGGAAATATGCCGTATAAATCGCTAAAAAGTGTGACACCTCGCTGGTTTCTTTCAGCAAATAAGCTCAAATGCTACCTTCAAGCTTCATGATGCTATCCAGTAGTGAAGAGAGGCAAAAAAAAAACTCGAAAATGAGCAAAAATCCACTTTTAACAGCGGCTACAGCAGCGACAAGACACTTCAACGACACCATCACCTCATCAACTGAAAACACAATCCCTTGGCACTACACAACGTGAGATGTTTCCATGGCAATGCCTTATATGGATTAGAGAAAGCCAATTGATTGTTTTCATACAAAAAATTGTTCAAAATTGCAAAACCTCCCAGTAGTCAAAGGGTTAAGAAAGATTAGTACGACATGAGCAAAGTTTTTAAAATTTTTCAGCGTGTGTTCCTTGTGGTAAAATGCCAAAATCGTTGCACCTTAGTTTCAGGGTGTTCCACCAAAGGGATTTTTTGGGATTTTTAGTATGTTACTGAGGTCCACCCAAGCTTTCTATTGCAATTAGTGAAACCAAAGATTGATTGGAATAAATTGCGATTGGATATCATTCCGGAGTGAAAATTTCGATCCGGCGCGACAACCAGCAGGGTGAGTTTATTCTGGAATGACAGCAATTTTTTTATTTACCCCCAGATTCTGAGTATCACTATACAGTGGAACCCCGGCATACGACCACCCCGTTAATACGACCACCTCTTTATTACGACCACTTTTTTGTGGCCCGAACAAGACGAAAGCCCACATGTTCCCTTATTTGAAAACCCTGTTAATACGACCACCCCGTTAATACGACCAAATTTCCATGGCCCGAACGTGGTCGTATTAACGGGGCTCCACTGTACTTCATTACTTGACTCGACTTAAACTTCTGAAAAACTACTCAACGGAAAACTTAAAAGGAAATTCAAAACTCTAGAAAAATGTTTTAGTAGAGATGAGGATTTTACATTTTCCGGTCTCTCAATATATGATACACTTCACTGTGAGTGTGGCTTGATTTTCGACAGTTACAAACTATCCGACGGAGTCTTAAGGCTGGTATCCAGTACACAATATTATATCTTTTCACATTCATGTTGATGAATTTTGTTTCTCATTATTTCAATCTTTCATAATTCATACTCAAAAAAATTTTGTTCGAAAAAATAGTGCCGGTATCAAAGTAGATGTAAAAATAGCTAGTAATGCCATCCCAACAATTGTTCTTACGAGCCACTTAGTCGTATGTAATATTGATAATAAACAGATCAGTATTAAGTGATAGTTTGCCCTATCAGAAGACGACGTAATAGCACACTGAATGTTATTTTTTCTACAAATAAGCACAAACAAATTTTGTTACAAGATACAAGCAAATTCATTAAAGAAAACAACTAAATGGTTTATAAATATGTCTCACTCGCTCTCTATATATATCTTTCCCTCAACGTTTTCTTAGATTTTTTAATAACAAACGTTTATCAATTTATTTATCTACTATTTGGAACATTTTTATGATTATCTGATTACTAGCGGCTCTTGGCAAGGCACATGCAAACTTTCATTTTTAGCATTTAAAAACGCCTGGAATAGATTTCAAGAACAAATTTTGTTTTTGCACGAGTCTCAAAATGGATTTGTCTGCAATTAATTTGTTTTTAAAACAACATTCTATTATCATCACAAGTACAGAAGCATTCATTTTTATAATTGTTTTAACAAAGCCTCTTGAAACCTGATTCGACACTCCCGGCGAGATCATCATTTTTTGTCAATGTCAAAACGACACAAAACCACGATTTTTGCCCCAATGTTGGTCACGCCATAATATAGCTACAGGGAAAATATGAAACGTTAACTGATCGGGTATTCCGTATCAAACATAAAACAGTTGAAAACCGCGCCTGACTTTCCCTTTCATTGACCAGCACAACTTATTTGTCATCTCCTCGCTTGACTACAACAGACAGCAGATATGCTTGTTGTAATTCTTGCATTTTTGAGTCTGAATGGCTACACATTGGCGAGTCATAGTGATAGTAAAAGAAGGCTTTCTACAATTCCCAATTCAGCAATGGAGATTATAACAAGAATTAACTATCAATTAGGTGAGTGAAATGTTTCTCAAATTGTCTGTTTCGATTTTCTCTGAGAGACGCGTTTTGCACAATAAAACAAACAACACTTTTCCCTTACGATATTTGAATTGTGTTTTTATTCTGTTCCAGAGTTTGAAATCAGTTTTTGACTCCTTTAATAAGTGGTATTTCTTGTTGAAATATTCGATATTTGTTGTGAAACATTTGTTTTTATCTTATAGTAAAAAATACATATGATCTTTCAGATCTATCATGCTTTCATTATAAATATATTGTCAATTTATTCAACCACATAACGTAAAGTCACAAGAAGTTACCGAGTACAAACGTTTGAAAGACAAATTGTTTTTCGATTTCAGTATGGTGGCCATACGTGATCAAAGTGATTTAATATACAAGCAATTTTTTTCATGTTTTAATCCCTTTTCTCACCATCTTCACTAAAATAATCTTTAGCAGATAATCTATTGAAAAACTAAAGAGTTTTTAACTGATGTGTGTGTTTTTATAACAAAGACAGTAACTATTGTGTAAGGACCTTAAAAAAATGATTTGTACGGTTCAACAATGACAGCAGCTGAAATATAACACAATCTAACATGAAAAACACCACTCAATTATGTAACAACGTTATCAAAAACAGAACGTGCTAAGTGCCAATGATTAGGTATGGTATTGCTCATACAGTACTACTGCCATTTATTTGATTAAGCCGGTGTCACTAAAAGAATATTTATTGATGTTTTGAAGGGTGATTTTGTAAACCTAATACAACCGAAACTTGAGTCCTAAATTAATATTATATGATAAATCAAATATTGGGCAATGTAAAAAGGTGGTAATCTAAATTCGTAAGGAGAATTGTAAAATGTCTTTCAAACAGTGGAGTATGTTTTGTTCATCATTCTCTTCAGAAAACTATTTCCTTGTTGAATATTTACTCTACTTTAAGAGAAGAAAGTTATTTTTATACAAAGAACAATTACTTAAAAAGCCAAAGGTTCCCGTAGCCCATAATTTGCGATGATAGATGAATCAAAGGAAACATTCTTCACCTTTTCATTTCATAAAGCAAATATTTTTTTGAAAGAGAAAAATCCATTTCAAATAATTAAACGTAAAGTCTTTGTTTTAGAAAATGATCAGTCTTTTTTGTTTGTTAGAATGTGAATGCATTCATTGCAGTCCTTTTTTTTCTTCTGATATAGTCACTCAAAGCGGCAAAGCTGCAGCAGCTTCTAAACTATTTTTACTATAAACCGTTTCGCCACTGAACTTCACAATCAAAAATCGATACAAAGGGACTGCATGCAGTCTAGACTTTCGTTTGTAGACGCTGAAAATATATACTTTTTCAAAATAAGTTTAAAGGAGTTTTAAAACTTTGCAATTATCAGCAATAATCATTTTAGTCAAATTACTCAAATGTTTTAAAATTATTTATTCTCAAAATATTTTATGCACAAATGGTTTGATGACAAGCAAAAGTTAAGCTTTAATTAATAAGTCATGTGAATGTTTTTGAAACTCGTACATATTACTAATTTTTTCCCATGGATTCACCAACTATCGATGTTTTGAGAAACACACAAATTGATATATGGATGCAGAGCGTCTTAGTGCCAATAGAGGCGCTAACTGTTTGAAGTTTGAAGGGGAAAAAGAAAGAAACTTTGAAAAAAATTTCCTGTAGAGCCCATGCAACAAAAAGAAGTCGTTCAAGATGAATACCGACTGAAAATTCTAGATTTTAGAAAGAATTTAGAAAAGGTGTCCAAATTAAGAGAACTCAAACCTTGGCGGCTGCATGGATATTTCAATGGGGACTAAAACTCCTTCTTATGATGTATCAAAGTACCAGAGAGGTTTCAATTGTAGACCCGGGGTCCTTGTTGTTTGAGGTGTGAAACACGTGATTAACCTCTATGATGCTCGCTGTTGTAACAGTTGCTGATACATGAGCTAATTAAGACTGGTTTTCACTAGCGACTCAAGCATAAGCAAAGCATAAGAGCCTTATGTACAGTGAAAATCAGTGCGACATAATAAGAAAAATAAACAAATGTATCATTGTTATTCAAGAATCCACAGTCCAGAGCACTGGGTAAGAGGATTTTGGCTAAGCAAATTTCGCATTTGTATGTGAGCGACGGAAGCGTAAGAAACTGGATTTCACTATCAACATGAGGACGGAAGCAGAAGCAGAAGAAAAAGGAAACCTTCCATTCCTTATGCTTATGCTTCCTTCAATGTTATGCTTCTGCTTACGTCTTCGTTTTTTGATTTTCACACTGACATAAGAAGTCTTATGCTGATGCTTTCGCTTATGCTTCCGTCGCTAGTGAAAACCAGCCAAAAAAGACAGTGCGATTGATTTTCTGATTAGTTGTCAAGAAACAATTCTTTTCGTAAATTAGCCAATAAGGTATTTTAAAAAAAGAAAAGTTGATCCCCTTTATATATGGCGAGGTTCCAGTTTTCAGTAGCTAGCTAAGACAACATAGGGTTAGCTCCAGTCATTTCAAGGCTCAAGTAAAGTATCCACATCTACTGGAAGCTAACGTGTCTGATATCCCCTCCAGAAGAGAGAAAAATTCTCATCCATATAACACTATAGATACCAGAAAAAAGTACAAGCTTTAAGGGTCACCATTGAGCTCATAACTAAGGGTTTAACTAAATGTTCTTCTAATTTATTGAACTCTTTTTATGGCGTGAAATATTCTTTGTTTTGTAGGAAATCAGATGGAATCTGATGCCAAACTTTTCGACGTTGACATTCGATGGCCTCATTACTCGACAGCAGGCGTAAGGAGAAACAAGAGAGCTGCGATTAGGTTTAAAACCAGATTGTGGCCTAATGGGGAGATTCCTTACGTTCTGGAGGATAATATTAGTAAGTGTTTCCTGACAGATAACAAGGCCGAAACCAGGGGGTGGGATTAAAGATGTATGCCCCCCTTCCTTCCTTATTTATGGCGGACCAATAAATTTTCCTCACTTGAATTTCTGTTCCCTTCTCTTTATATCGAGCACATAAGTGAATTACTCTGCACTAACCAAAAAGAGTTTCACCAAAAGCGGCTTGAGGTTGACACACCCAATGTTGTTTATAACCTGTTTTGCCTAATCTGTAATCACTACCTATTTCTTTTCTTCCAGAAAAACGGCCGAGTTATGTTTACACCATTCGCAAAGCAATGCAGGAATGGGAGCGTTGGACTTGTATCAAATTCAAAAAGAGGACTACCGAATCTGCTTATGCCAGATTTTACTATGGCCGAGGGTAAGGTAATCTCATTCTTTAAGAATTTCGTTAACAACACATATTTGTGTGCCATTTGTGTTGAAGTTCTTGCTGAGATTAAAGTAAATAATATTATTGTTTTATAATACGAACAGGCTAAGCTAAGCTTTACGAACCCAGTTGCCCGTGGGGAGGCGCTTATCTCCGGTTTCCACAGAGAGAGTCTTTGACTCCCCCTGGACGGGACACTAATCCATCGCGGGTTAACTCCCAGCAGACGCTGGTACTCATTCACCTACCCCGGCTTAGGCGGAAAAGAAGGTCACACAATTATTCGAAACTCCGTAAAGTGCTGGGATCGAACTGGGAACCATGTGGTTGGAAAGCAGAGATCTTACCAACTGCGCCAACCACGTCTGCCCACGAACACTACAATCATTATAATAAATAAGATATACAAACGCGAAGACAAAAAAAAACAGTAAAAACCCATTTGTTCAAAGGCTGGTTAAGTTTAAACTTGGATTAACGGTAAAAATTCAGCAGAATTTTCCGGCTTTAAAAAAAAGTAAACGGTTATTTATGAACACTGTTTGGAGTTTTTTCCTTGTAAGATTGGAAACAATATCGTGGGTTAAACATTTAACCCCGTGTTAGTGCTAATCGGCTTTTGAACAACTGGGCTCCAAGCGTCAGATGAGAATCAAGCCCATGACCTTCAGTATACTAGTTGGACGCTCTGCCGCTGAGCCACGGGATCTCGTATGGCGAGTGAGGTCACTATATTGGGTTATGATACGCGGTTGTATCACACAATCACTGAATGACAATGTGTATCATGGATGTAATGATCATTGAACATATATACACTTTTTTTTTATTAAGAACACACTTAATAAGAACAGTGAGGCTCAAATCGCCCGAAAAATAAGAACAAAT
>JAOBRB020167231.1:4731-19223 GCA_027575285.2 Zoanthus pulchellus
TTAATCTTTTACTGCCAAACTCAATTTCATCAAATTTAATTAAGCTTTAAACATAATATAGGTAAATTGCATTTTATTTTTTTATTTGTCTTTTTATTTCACTTTTGTGACAGTCTATGTAAATGCATGTGTGCTAATACAAACATGTTTTTTTAGAAAGAGTGCTGGGTGTCCGGCTTGGGCTTGTATAGCCCTAATTGGTTATTCTGGGTAGCCAGCAAGTTATCACATATTAATCAGTTTCTATTGATTTATAGGTATAATAGTTAAGTTAATAGTAGAATAAGCTAATGTTGCTGCATGTATAATCTCATCTTTTACCACCTTGCCTTGGCTTTATTCAATTACACAAGTAGACTATATTGTTAACGCAACATTTCAAAGGTGAAGCTGGAAATTCAGAGTAAAAATTCTTCTATCAAAGCTAAACACCAATGGCATTTTATTTTTTATGCCACAATTAGATAAGAATGCAAAATCTTGTTAAACAGTTGGTTTGTAGGCCGCTAACCATTTAACAAAATTCTCGCTATCTGAAATTCAAATTTTGTGCTTTGGGAAATTAATGAATAAAGATTTCGTAAATATTGTGTTCACCGCAGTGTTTAAACATTTGCCTTTTAGATTAAAACAGCTGGTCGACAAATACAAGTTACCATGGTGAAGAGATATTTGGAAATGCATGACTATACCACTCTATTTTTTTTTGGTAAATTTGGCGTAAAGTCTTCAATTTACCAGCCCTTTTAAGCCCATTTAAGGCATTAAAGTTATATAGTTTTAATGACTTATATTTAAGATCTTTAGAGCTAAATGATTTAAATGTTAGTTTTATTTTTTTAATCTTTTTTTTTACGTAGAATTGTTGTAATAGTATTAGAGAATTTGAAACAGATATAGTATAGATTTCGATGGCACATAATGAAAAATATCCCTAATCAAAACATCTGTGTAATGACAGGCCGCATCTCTTTGCATAGTACAAGCTTTTTATAATAACAACTTTATAAGACGAACAGCGAGGCTCAAATTGGTCAAACTTTACCAACAATTTAAGCCCAATCTCATAAGTCGACTTTGCAACATAACATAAAACACAAGAAGTCTCACGGTATTTTTTCCATTTAATATCCAATGCGAGACGCATCGATTTCTTCAACTTGAGCTGCAAGAAATCAGAAGTTATTTTAAGAACAGAATTAAGCACATTTAGTCTTAGAAAAATTTACTGGTTAATTCTTTTATAGAAAGCGTCTACATAGTTATAACTCAAAACGCTTTAATGAACATTTAAATTTAAATAGAGGAAAAATTAAGTCAATCTTTTGAAAATATTTTCTCGGACTTTAACTTATGTATACTTCAACCTACAATCTTTGTCATTTCAGCAGCGCTCTCTGCAATGTGGTCTAACCAAGTCGCAAAACCGACTGTCAAAACAATACAAGCCTAACTTTTAGAAGTAAATAGAAACAGAATTATGTTTCCCGCAATCTAAGACAAGTTCTGACAAGTCAAAAACTATAACGTGTGTGTATCACAGCACGCGAACAGAACCAGCAATTAAAACTTAAAGGAATCTGAGCGCATCTGGCTAAACGCACAGAAGATGTTAACGAAACAAACAGTGATATAATCTTATTTTTCGAAGTTTCTTTCATATCATTTGAATAAGAAATAAAACCGCATTAGAAAAATAGCTGTTTTAACTGACTCTAAATAAACACAGAAACATAAAAAAATTGTCAGAGTAAATACAAGTAAAATGCGTTTAAACTGGTACTTGTATAGAAGAAAAGCCGTTCGATTCCAGTTTTTCTTAGACCGAAAATCTAACAGACAATCACAGTTTGTTAATAAAGTATTAAAAAGCTTCATTTTGCGGGTTTTTGCTTAGCTTTTGTTCTCAGTTTTAGATTAATGTGTTGTTGAAATAAGCTTTACAAGCTGTCTAGCTGAAATAGTTTTGCTGCGAATCCGTCTTTCCCTCGAATGGCGTAACAAAAACAGGAGAAGTTTGAAATGCTGATATTTTCTATCTTTTTTTTCTTGAAAATTAGTAACATTAACTATTGCAGTTTAAGGTACTTTAGAAAATAAAATAGTTTCGTATCCGAGGTTTTATCTTTGGTTAATCACTCGGCTTTGAATATGAAAAACCGTCTTTGACAGCATCCCGCTTGTGATGATATGGTGACTTGTTGCAAAAAATGTTTTTACCAATCTAAGTAAAAAAAAAAATAATTAAAGCTTTAAAATGCAATATTAATGATATTCGGAAGAAATCAGCGCTCGTTTCCGTTAATGAAGAAAAGATTTAAAAATCTCAAGGGGTCAACCTTTGATTTTGAATAGAAAAGATTTTTAATTCAGTCAAAAATTGCCTACGTTTAGAAGAGAACAAAAACTTTGTTGGACATTTTGGCATTAAAAACCATTTGATTTTTTTTGGCTTGAGTGCTGATATCATTCCATGATTGTGTCGGCTGACCGATATTCTATTCAAATAAGGTCAAAATTCATACAAATAAGATTGTCTTGGCGCATTTGTAGGTATGTGACAAATAAATAATATATACATTTGAAATATCATTCGAATTAGCGATTAAATTCCCGCTATCTTTTTTGAATTTTAAGTTTGCTGTTAATTGTTGTTCTTTTTGAGGTTTTTAAGTGTATTGCTACAAAGGGCTTGTCACTTGAACAAAATAAAGAATAGAAAATATATATGTATTTTTAAATTAGGGAGAAAGCATTTGACTGAAACAAGCTAAATGTTTCTGTTGTTGGGACAATCATTTGTTGCAAATAGCACATTTAGTTAATGAAAAATGACTCTGGAAGTCCTATGACAGGCGAGAAGACAATTGGTTTAATAGTAACATTAATACATTATTTCTTTACACTGAACTGACATTTATGATCAACCATCAATCCTTTAGGCTCGGAAAACAAAACATCTGATATGATATTCCCCCGCCATGATTTCATTAAAACTTGATTTTAAGCTTTTAAAACCCCCAAAGTTTGGTTTATTTTTTCTAATTATATACCGAGTGATCTCGTTCAATAATTTCAACTTTAAGTCATCAGTAAATAAAGTGACCTTAATCCCTCAACGAAACCCAATATTAGAAATAAGTCGTAACCTATTTCGCTCTATTTTACTCAGGAAGTTCTCGTGAGAGCCACGTCTTACACTAATGGCCTCATGTATTTGTTTACGCACCTGGGACGTATTGAAAAAGCTCGCACTTAACAAAGTGAAGCGCAAATTCGCTTTAAATGCATAACTAAATCTCCAGGTTTAAGTTTAGGTTTCTAGAAGCAAGAGAGAGACTACAGAAATATTCTAAATTCGTTATCAAATTTATACAGCCAGACTTTGATGGTAATAACCCATACGTAAACATCACTTGAACGAAATCATTCATTTCTTTTTAATTCATGTGGCCGGCACTCGCAAACTGCCAAAAGAAAAATGCTTCAAAACAACTCAGGAGCGATAAATCTCAAACACTAACAAGCTATTAATTGCCTTGTAACTCTTTTGAAATTGCGAGCACCAGATTTATTCTCTATAATTTTATTTTAGTTTTTATTTATCTGTCTTCCCTAATTTTTAGATTGTTTTAGTTTGGTGTAAAAACGGAACAAATATTAATTTCTCAAATTCCTCAAAGCGGCCTTAACAATATTCCCAGATCAGAGTAAAAACAAAATGAAACATCTTTATTGAGCCGGAATCAAATTAAAATTGTAATACTAGTACCTCCCAGGCAGCCATGTTTTGCTGCAACAAAATAGTTGAACTGACAAATTTTGTGCTGGGCAGAAGTTACTGAGTCACCTGTTAGCCGGCACAACTTCAAACATATCCGAGTGCAACACAACTTTGAAATAAATGTAATGAAATGAGTTTTAGCAATCATAAACAAAAACTCTATATTTCGCTATGTGATATATATAATTTTTACTCTTTGCTGAGATAAGATCAAATTTTTGATAAAAACGCAATCTGTCGGACATTGGAACGTTTAGTTAACATTAAACTTAAAGAATGGCACAGCAAAAAGATGTCGTATGTTGTAGAAATTAGCGAAAATATTGTCGGTATTTATAAATATTAAACTGAAAAAGCTCCAGCATCTCCAGTGGTAGTTATTGTTTTAGTCACTTTAGTGTGGCAGTTCTTATCAGAACAACCTTAAGACTAATACCAGGCAACTGTTAGCCACAAAATTCATTTCGACATACACATTTAACAAAAACGCGCTAAATTTTTAAAACTTTTCCCCAAGCCCCCAAAAGATTAATTTGCGAAAATCGCTTACAAATATTGGGTGTTAGCCGAAAAAAAACATTATTTCAACGACATCAGAGAACGAATCTGTTATATGACAGTAGAATAAGTTAGGGCATATATTTTGACATTACGATCCCTTGCACATAAATACAGAATTTCCATTGAAACGCCAAAACTTCAAAACATGCGACAGAACAGAAAACAGTTAATTATCTCAAATTGTTTAATAATAACAAAACCAACACGTCATTATCGTCAAATATCTAACTCACTGGTTTATAGAGCATTAATTTGGTTTCTCAAGCCATCTGGTCCAGGGTGTATTATTTAAATAGACTTTTATAAACTTAGTTCATTTTCAATTCAACTTGAACGCTTAACGGTATATCACCAGCTACTTGGTAAGTTTTTTCTCCAACTTTTCACCTTTTTAAGATCGTTTTTCAGTTTGTTAGGTTATTGGAGGTAAAATACGTTGCATGCTTTTGGTATAAAAGGCTGTTTGTTTGTGTTTTGTATGGAGTATTTTTGATCCGCAATATTCTGCTTGGTTTAGCATCCCCTAATGGACAAGTTCTTTATGAAAAATCCCACACCGTTTAAATTAATGTCTTACACGCGGCGAAGGACTTACTAAAAATGAAAAAAAAAAGTAAAAAGAACATTTAGGAGCGCACAACTCTTAAGAATATGTAGACAGACGCGACCTAACAGTAACACATTAGAGTTTATTGAGAAATTCTATAATACTTAATTTGCAATCTTTATATTAAATTGACGGTAACTTTTTTGTTCTATTCAAGTTTTCTTAAAGAACATAATCCTTGTCATTGAAATAATAAAGAATTAGTGCATTATTTTTTTGATGGAAAAGAACTTCTAACATTTGCAAAAGAAACTATACCATTAAAATAATGGTCGCAAATTGGCTGACTTGAACAATGTTTCGCGTACATGTGGCTTTGAAATACTGTGAATTAAAAATTCAGTTTTCTGTTATGTAAAAGAAATTAAGTAATAATTTTAACGAAAAGTTAAGAATAAGAAAGACAGAAGAGAAAACCACAAGAGTTCCAAGTTGTTGTGTTTAACCAAGCAAAAAGGATGGAAATGTTTAGGTGCTTATGACTTAAATACAATTATAGTTAGAAATTCCAGAATAATTCTGTAAGGTCTTTGTAAATAAATGTTTTAAACGCTAAAACTAGAAAGAAAAATATATCCCTTTAGATATAAACGAAAGTTTTGTCGAAATAACGAAAGCAGTTTCTTGACTGCTACACTGTTTTTGTGCGTTCGCCGTAATAATATACAACTAATACCTAAAAAACTGTAGAATTTTGTTGCTTCATATGAGAAATACTGAATTTGGTCTAATGGAATGAGGTGTTCTATAAATTTCTACACTTGCTAGCTAATTAAAGGCCGATATCATTATGAGTTTGTTTGAGTCTTGGTTTAAAAATTCTGTTGCCGACATATATACTTTTTGCTGTGTCTACAAAGTTTTCCAAAAGATTTTTCATTCAATAAAGTGGTGAGCTTGTTAAAGCAGGTTTTTTAGCCGTATAAGTTACGGCTATAAAAATGCATTATACAAAAAGATTTTACTTTAAAAAACACAAAGAAAATATTTTTCAGTGCTATCTTATTTTTTTAAAAACTCGTAGTGATTTGGTGATTAGACGGAGTGAAAACGATGAAAAACGCAACGGTTTTTTTTTCTAAAAGCTTTTAGGCGAGAAACGTCAAATTTGGTGAATATTTGTACATTGATTGAATGATTTAATGGCCGAATATACTAGAAATTTTAAGTGCGCCAATCTTTTATCGCAGTGACTTGAACAGCGATAGCAGTTATTTTTCCTTAATGCAGAAACTTCATAATTGAATAGTAGGTCAATCGAAGAATAATTCTTGATGTAAAAAATATAATAATAGTAATAGGCAGGAAAGAACGAGATGAGTTAATTAAATAGTTATTTTAGTGTAGTTCAACTTTTGCATAGCAAAGTATAATAAGATTAAGACAATGATTTCAAATTAGTCTCACAACATACACAACAATTTATAACAGTCTGCTATATTCCAATACAAATATTTAAACGAGTGTAAGCTATTTAGATTTTTAAAAATGAATTAATTTTTGTAAAAGATGTTGTCTTAGCTCTGTGGTTTAAAACTTTGGCATCAAAGGTCATGAAATCTTTTATCTTATTGTTTGTCATCTGATTTTTACACTCTGGTTCAGTGATAAAGATGCACCAAGCACCAAGTAATCGACTTTATGGCCACAGCATCTAAAATCTAAACTTCGTGGATTTAATTATATATTCATGAAAGAATCGAAGCGGTAAATAATAACTGAAAAAAATAACTATGAAAAACAAATTTATTCCAAAAAATGATTTTTTCAGTAAATTCTCAGACATAATTTCCGTAAATTACTATTTCTGCACTGCAGACAAAGAAAAGGTAAAATGTGAGTTGAAATTTCAAGATTGTATCTGCTTTCTCAAAACTGAAAAAGAAACGAAACGAAATTTGCAGTTACATTGCAAGGGAAAAGATTTTCTCCTTTATTAAACAACGACTTCTTCAAGTTAAACCTTGATGTGAGATACATACAAAGTGAATAATAATTCCTGGTTTTAGTAACATCCTAAGCTAGAGATTTTAAAAAGTATAATTAGTCAATTAATATTTCACAGTCTTACTTTTGAATTTTAAATGAATTAATTCAACTCTTGAAAGATATAATTGTTTATTTGTTTCTCTCTTCCTTCCTCCTATCTACCCCTTATTTCCTCCTTTAGCTTCTTTCTTCATTTTTTCTTCATTTCATTGCTCTTTCCTTGCTTGTTTGATTTCTTCCTCCCTTTTTGATAATTTTCAAAAGCTGCAGATTTGAATATTGCCTCTTTTCTTCTTCTCTTTCTACATTCCTATATCCCTGTTTTTTTCCTTTTATCTAATTCCTCCAGCTTTTCTCTCTTAACTAACACATAATCTAAGCAGATTACCGCCTTAGTATTAGGGAGCAACAATGAATATTATTATACATTGACTATAAGCGCGCAGCTAATTCTTGCTTGTTCTGTCTCTCATACGTCATACCTGCACAAAATAGATTTTATATATGTAAAAGTGACGTCATACCTACAGACAATAGTTTTAGGCATGCAGAAGTGACGTCAATTTTAAAACACACTAACCAGAAGTTTGATCAGTTTTTATATGCACAATAAAACAATTATTGGATTCGGCTTTCGCATGATAGCGAAAATTATCAAGGCCTCAGTTTGTGTTATCTGCCTCAGCCTTCGGCTTTGCAGATTACTCAAACTTTGGCCTTGAAATTATCGCTATCAATATCATGCTCAGCCTCATCCAATAATTGTTAATTGTACTGCACCAGAACCAGTCCACCTCATCGCCTTAAAACAAGTAGCAGTAATCAGTCGAAACATCGCGAACTAAATCTACAATCTCAGCCAAAAACCTTGGCCAGGAATACCTTTGTTATCCCTTCCCCCACATCAATGTTGTTGAGGAAGTCTGAAACTTTAAAAGTTGAATAAGTCAATAACACAACATAGGACGGGAGTGCGGGGGATATTGTTTAACAAGGGTGTCCACAACATTTTGTCCGAGATCTTAGTGACTTGTCGTGAGACAAAAGAAAAATTTAAATTATTAATAATATTGTTTTGTAATTTAACACCTTTAACATGTTTGTATCACCGTTGCTACAGGGCTTTTTCGTTATGGATTTGTCTGACGCCTGCGCAGTTCCGTTTACTTTCTCTTTTACCCAGCAAGAGTTGGACAATGTTTTATATGGCTACATCAGGGGGCCACCGGATAAAGGCTCGCCAGCCATTGCTCTTTCGGGAATAAATTTTGGTAAGAAATGATGTCGTCACATATGCGTTGTACATCCAATTAAAGCAAGCTCATTCAATACAAGTCTTTTTATTTGTCTTTAAGCTTCGATCCATGCCATTAATTCGTTAATTAACATTATCTTCTATAAAACATAGTGTAAAATGAAAGCCAATGGCAAAATAAAAAATTAACGAATGAATGAATGAAACAAGGCATATTAGTTTGGTAAAACATTAGTTTTACATTAATTCATATGAAAAGAGATTGATATGTCACACTTTCAAAACTATATTTAGAATAGTTAAAGGGAACCTTCACTGTTTGATTGGGTGGTTTTTGCATTTAAAGTATAAAAGACATTGCAACACAAGTGTTGAAAAAATATTTATAAGTTTTAATTGTAAGGGAACTTTGGAACTTACTCAGTAAGTCAAATTCAATCTTTAAAAGAACAACATTTTATTTAGTTTTGTTTAAATTGAATCTTGACTATCGAATAACATTAACCTCAATTTATCAAACCAATGCCTACCGCACTGTAGGCTGACCTAATGCTACCCAGGAAATATTTTTACAGGCAGTATTGAAAGACTTGGTAGCCATGACAACAGACTTTGGCCAGCACCAGTTGCTAAGCAAGTATCCCCTGTCAACAATCAATTTTTGGACATGTACGTCACTGAAATCAACATGCCTAGTCTGCCTGAAGGCTTAAAACTTATCGAAACAGTACTTCCCGGCATGCATCACTTTGGTGTGTTTTGCAGTCAGCGGATATTCAATAAAGGAACTCGCTTCGGACCTTTTACAGGCACAGTGGTAGCAACTGGTGATGCTGTAACAGTAGACAGGGGGGACAATTGGGAGGTTGGTAAAAACCACAGCAGTTGTTGAACTCCATTCATTAGTGACTTAAATTGCTCGGGCAATCAGTGTGTAGTTGTAATTTTGGCAGTTTAATCAGTTAAGTATCGAACAGTCTAGCAGTTCATAAACAAATAATTTTCTCCCAACTATTGAATTACACTAACAACACACGCACTATAGGCAATTTTAGTTACGAGAAAAAAGAATTAAAATAATATAATCAGAACAGGCCGCGAATTGAGTCATGTTTTTAAAACGAATTAATGTTCTGCTATTGAGCCACGCTCGATATCAGATAGAAAATATTTCCTATACCTAATTTATGATTACTACCACGGCCGTAGCTAGCAAAGAAGCAGGCAAGGGATGGGGAAGGGGAGGGGTGCAGTTGCCCTTCCCCCCTCAAAGTTTGGACGTTAATCAAATAAATTGATTATTTTTTATTTTTCGTTTGATTTTTAGCGCCCCCTTAAGATTTCAGAGAACTAGCCCCCCCCCTTACCCCTCCCCACTAGAAAAATCCTAGCTACGCTCATGGCTACTGGTACTATTTTTTAAAATTCCTTTACATAAGCATTATTGTAACGCCGAAAAAAGTCTGCCAATGAGTGATAACATTTTTCAATTATTATTTCTTCAAACCAGTAATGCAGTAATACTGAGAAAGAATCTGAGCCCATGACAGACAGGATTCAAACCCCTCGACATTTCGAATACCGGGCGGACGCTCTATCTACGGAACTACAAAGACTTACAAATTTACAACTTTTTAAAATAATTTTCGTTTTAGATTTTTCATGATGGAGAGTTGGTGCATTATATAGACGGTGGTAATGACGTCACAAACTGGATGAAATTCATTAATTGTGCCCGTCATGATGGAGAGCAAAACCTGGTGCTAATTCAAGATGGACAAGAAATCTTCTACGAGACAAGTAAAGATATATACGAGGGAACTGAGTTGTTGATATGGTACGGAGACAGTTATCTAAAATACATGGGAATCCCAATCACTATGAAAACAAAGATTGTTCCTTTGGAAAACAACATTGATGGAATGGGTAAGATGATTAATTTTTTTTTTTTAGTTCTGCGTGTGATACAACGAGATTAGAAAATTTTTTAAGAACACTCTGCATCAGTCAAGCCTTAGCGCATATAGCGTTCGTAGCTTTGACGCTTTTACAGAGACTGGAACATTTATGCCCTGTCTACACGAATAATTTATGCCCTGTCTACACGAATAATTTATTCCCTGTCTACACGAATAATTTCTATGTGATACCAAAAATAAGGAGAAACTCGAAAAAATCTGATATCCGAATTCGGACGGGCTTTGAAACTACTACCCTTTCGTTTCCAGTTCCATTCTAGAACCAAACATTGATTCCTGGAGTCCCATCTGGTACTCGGATTTGTTATGAGTGTCTCATTGTCTATAATATCACGTAATTATTGCCTGATTGTTATGTGACAATTTTCATTTGTTCGTGTAGATGAACAAAATTGACCAAAATTAACTCCTTTTTATTGAAAATACTCAAAAGTCGCAATTATATTTAATATAGAGAAGGTCAAGATCAAAATGTAGCTATTATGGCTATGCACTTTGCAAAGGTGCAGATAATTAGTTTCGAGAGATTCTGGGATTGAATGACGCATTTAAATCTTACAACCACAAAGTAAAACTTTTCAACTCAATCCCTGGCTCCACCCACATGAAAGTGTTCACGCAACTTTTTTTCCAGTCAAAGTAATCCACCTTTTCATCTTTTTGAGGTAGATAAAAGAGTAACAGCGTTTGCTGGTAAATTAACCAGCGATCGATTAGCATCCCTTTAGGGGGGAGTCAAACGTTCTTATTCACTTAGTACAAACCGGAGGAAAACGCCGGCTCCAAAAGCGAAATTGTCTCGGAAAGGATTTAACTTTTTTTGAAAGAAAGCGTTAGAATGCTATAGCTAAATCCTTTACAAGCCAAGTGGCCCATTGAACCGGAGCTTATTTCCAGTTAAGCGGACTAGAGTCTTTACTCCTCCTGGACGGGACACTAATCCATTGCAGGTTAGCTCCCAGCAGACGCTGGTCCTCATCTAAATACCCCGAAATAAAGGAAAAATGAGTTAGGATAGAAGAAATAATAGACACTTATTTATTAATATAATTTTTTTTTCTTACAGGAGAAAACTATGCTTGTGACCGATGTGGTAAAGTGTTTGCTTACAAATACTACCGCGATAAACACCTCAAGTACACACGCTGCGTTGACCAAGGAGACCGAAAATTCCCTTGCCACCTGTGTAACCGTTCCTTTGAGAAGCGCGACCGCCTCCGCATACATATTTTACACGTGCACGAGAAACATCGCCCACATCAGTGCAACGAATGCGGGAAACGTTTTTCACAATCTTCAAGCCTGAACAAACATCTTCGTGTACACAGTGGAGAAAGGCCTTACAAGTGCCCATACTGTAGCAAGGCATTCACGGCGTCGTCAATTTTGAGGACGCACATCCGTCAGCATAGTGGAGAGAAACCATTCAAATGCCGGCATTGCGGGAAAGCCTTCGCATCCCACGCTGCGCATGATAGTCACGTGAGACGCACGCATACCAAAGAGAAACCTTGCGTGTGCGAGTTTTGTGGAAAAGCGTTTGCCCAGTCGTACGAACTGAAGTTCCATATGAACATGCATACGGGTGAAAAGCCGTATATTTGCGAGAAGTGTGGGCGCGGCTTCTCAAGTCCCTCGTCACGTGATCGGCATAGGTCGAATTTTGACTGCACGACTAGAAAAAATCGAGCACCCAAAATAATGAAGAAATCTGATCAGGATATTTTTGGAGATGAATTTGATATGATTGAGTAACTCACTAGAACGGTTCTATGTAGAAACCAAAACTTTCCCTATTCTTTTATAACTGAAAATACTCTGATAGCTTTATTATTTTTTGTAATGGTCTATGGTAATTTGATCGGAGCTTTAAGTGAAAGCTCTCTCTTTTTACAAAGGAAGAAATTTCAATGACAAGGATTTGCAAAACAGCTCAGATAAAATAAATAAATGGAGAGATATTTAAATCTTTAATGTAAATGTTTCTTTTCCTTTATAACAGTTTAAATAATATTCCCACGTAAAACCCTCAAAAACTCTGAAGGTAACAGTTCACCAAAACGCTGTAGTGGTAACAAAATCTAAGTGATAGGTGCCGCACTTCGTTTTAAAAAGTGGGAAGACCGAATAGACTTTTTATCAATTTCTCCCGTAGGCCCTCTCATTGTGGGCACCGGAGTGAAATATTTTGTGCTTTGGACTTCAGAATGCTGAAAAATGCATTTTCCAGTCTGGGATCTTATGTGACATTTCTATTTAGACATTCATATAAAACCAAACAAGAAAATAAATTTTGATCTCGAGGCTTTAAAGAGGTAATTGAATTAATTCGAGAAAATACCTGAGTACGTGTTGAAGGATTTTTATTTTAAAGTCTTAGTAAGTCTTACAAGTAATCTATTTCATTTTACCTTAAGCATTCTAACTTCGAACGTTTTAACTTTATTAAAATAAAGCTTTGCTTGCAGCATGATTTGCTTTATTCTTGCTCTATATAAATTCTTGCTTTTTTCTTGCTATCTAAACGAAGTAAAAACCTAAATTAGTTTGAAAGACCGCAGCTTTTACAGCCGACATCACGGTTTTCATAAAGAAAAGAGCATATTCTTTTTTTCTTGGCTATAATTTTACGCATTTGGTTTTCTATTGTTATGTCAGGGCCGCTGGATTCTGTCAAGTGGTTAAGACCATCTTTTTATATGCACTAAAAATCAATGTTCGAACATTCGCTTAAGACCACGCACACATACGATTACTTCCTCGCTGATGTAACCTTTAGTTGCCTTCTTTAAAGGTTTTCTTGTCAGTTCAAGGACTACAAATAAATAATAAAAAGACTAAATGCAATATTTAACGTCTATGCGACGGAAGTGGTTGCCCATTCTTTCTAGCTAGAGGCTAATGTTTAATCGCTTAACGGATCAGATCATGGAGTAAAAACCGATTTTGCAGAGGGAGGAAAACCGAATTACACCCCGGGAGAAAAACCCTCGGAGTCAGATCGAGATTGACAAATCTCAGCCCACATGCGGTGCCCAGGAATTGATGCTGGGTCGTAGAGGTGGGAGGAACGATCGATAACCACTATGCTATGACCACTATGCTTTACTTTACGTTGTTTTAATTCCCAGTCCGTATTTTATACCTCAGCTCATGTTTTATACCAAGTCCGAAGTCCGTAGAATGCAGTCCGTATAGTCCGTGTTTTAAACTCACCTGCATGTATACACCTGAGGGATTTAGCATGCTTTTTGATGTACTTCCTGCCGCCTCTGCAAAGTTTTATAATCTATACAATTACACCTGTTTCTTAACTACCATTAACGTAAACTTGTATGAAGTATAAGCAACTGTTCGAATTGCGGCGAACGATGTTGTTAACAGCTTTGACAAACAAATGCAGAGAATCTTGTTTAAATATCAAGGCAAACCATTGATTGATTAAGAGATGAGAACCGAGGATTGCTACTCTTAAGTTATTCGGAGCTTGCTAAAGTTTCTTGGCAATCAATTGCGAAGGCTTCTTCAATAATCAGAGTTACTTTCAATTGAGTTCGTTCTAAATGCTATCCTCATAGACTCATTTTGTCGCAAATTATTGAAGGTAGAAATTAGGAAAAAATTTTTGTATTGGTGCATGCCTACTATTGTTAAACCATACAAACTAGAAATTGCCAGACCACAACGCTATGTCACTGTATGCTTATATACGTAGGCTCAAAAAAGCTCTATAAGTGCGACTGTTTTACCCTTTCAGTCCCAGTTGAATTATTAAGTTCTCCCAACTTGAGCCCATACTTTTCATTGAACAATTTCAGTAGTTGGCTTTGTTTGGTGCAATTCTTAATTTCTCATTACCAAATATATGATTTTGTATTAGTTATGTAAGGAGAAGTTGAGTGTCGATAACTCATCGGGAGTGAAAAGGTTGATTACTATGGCGAGTTGATTATTTAATGGGCGGCCAAAATTGTCGACTTTCTTTTTTGCCATTAGGTTGTTTTTACTTGAATTCCAGACTTACAATGACAAGATTAAAAATGAAAACCGTACTTTGAAAAAAAGGTGGCAACCAAATTGATATCCTTAAAGACCTTTTTAAAAAGTATGGCAGCTAAACGGCGACTAACAAAATAACTAGGCTGGGTGCACCTGCCAGTATGGAACCTATACAAAATAACTAGGCTGGGAGCACTGCCAGTATGGAACCTATACAAAATAACTAAGCTGGGTGCACTGCCAGTATGAAACCTATACAAAATAACTAGGCTGGGTGCACTGCCAGTATGGAACCTATACAAAATAACTAGGCTGGGA
>JAOBRB020167232.1:0-12725 GCA_027575285.2 Zoanthus pulchellus
TAATAATAATAATAATAATAATAATAATAATAATAATAATAATAATAATAATAATAATAATGATAATAATAATAATGCAGTATTTATATAGCGCTTATCCTATAAAACCCTAAGCGCTTTACAAACATATACAAGTTTTTAACAGTTTGAGGGTCTTAGAAAGTCCGCTGAGTGGCTCACTAATGAGTTTGGGTTCTATTGGTAGTTTGCTTGTTGCACAATGGACACTTCTACACTAGATCAGAACAAACACTGCATGGTGCCATGACCACAATTGAAGGTAGGCAGTGTCGTCTTTCCATACATATTGCACACTCAATGCCGCGCTCCATACTATAGCTAGCCAGTCTTTCTTCTAATTACTTGTACTTTAATTTTTCCGGTTGTCGGTGCTCTTTCTGAAACAAAAATCATAATAGGTCTTCTCAATAAATAATCTCTCATTGAATGACGATGATGAAAAAATACAATTACCTAAGTGACATATCAGCTGTGGGCTTTTGTATGTCTAAAATGTCCTTACCCCGCTAATGGTGATGGCAGTAATGTTAAGGAGTATATTTCAGTTGTGGGTGTTTTGTATATCTAAAATGCATGTCCTTACCCATCTAATGATGATGGTAGTTATGCTAAGGAGTATATATCACTTGTGGGTATATTGTATGTATAAAATGTCCTTACCCTTCTAATGATGATAGCAGTAATGGTAAGGAGTATATATCAGTTGTTGGTGTTTTGTATGTATAAAATGTCCTTACCCTTCTAATGATGATAGCAGTAATGTTAAGGAGTATATATCAGTTGTGGGTGTTTTGTATGTATAAAATGCATGTCCTTACCCATCGAATGATGATAGCAGTAATGTTAAGGAGTATATATCAGTTGTGGGTGTTTTGCATGTATAATATGTCCTTACCCATCTAATGATGACGGTAGTATTGTTATAGTGCCACGAATTTTTATGACCGTGTGAACCCTGATGAATGATGACGATGGTTATGATAATACAACTCGTGATAATTGCATCTACAATAGCAACGTCAAATATGTGCTACTTTATGGCTCTGAATGCTGGAGAATTGTCAAGAGAGACATAAACAAAGTCAATGCCTTTCACAACATCTGTCTGCGAAGGATTTGCAACATCTTCTGGCCCAACCAACCACTTGTATCTGAAGACCGGGTGAACAAGCATGGAGCAAGAAATAAAGAAGCGTAGGCTCAGATGGCTGGGGCATGTCTTACGTATGTCACCAGAGATCTAGAGGATATCCAAGGTTGCCCTTAGATGGACACCAGCAGACAAAAGAAAGAGGGGAAGGCCCAAGACTACCTGGAGGAAGACAGTTGAACATGAGTTAAAGGAGATAGGCTTATCATGGGGAGAGGCACTGGCCACCGCTAGGAACAGGGACAAGTGGAAAGAAGTCATTGCTGCGGCCCTATGCCCCACTGTGGGCTACCAGGACTAAAAGAGAGACTCGTGATAATGATAGTATTAATAACAAATATTGTGATAATAATTTTGAAAATAATGGCAACAATAGTGATGGGGATGAAGTTGACTGTAATGATGACATCGGTAGAAGAAGTTGTAGTAGTAGTAACAGAGTATTTCTATAGTAGCATTGAAAGTAAATAAAATGTTTAAGAACTAGCCTGCTGAAACTTTCTGTTCAATAACCGCTCGGAAGCTAAAACATTGATTTAACCTATATATATATTTTTTAGATTGCTAATTTTATGTTTCGTTTTTTTAAGGGTCTATTACCCAATTCGTTCTCCAATATGTTCAAATTGACAAACCAAATTCACTCATATAGTACAAGAATTTTAAATAATTTTTTCATTTTTCAAAGTAGAACCACCTTAAGGCAATTTTTGATAGGCTTTCAAGGCCCAAAGCTCTTTAACTTGCTTCCCGGAACACGGTTCTGCAGTTCTTGCACAAAATTTGTGCAAGTGAACCTGCACTGGTCTAGTTTCCCGACCAGGGACGTTTACTTAACAGCACTCAATAACCAGAGATAAGCACCGGCTCCAATGGCCACTAATTAATACAATAAAACATTTGGTAATGAGAAAAAGAGAATTAATCAAACCGAGCAGACCGAAAACACCTCGCTGCCATTCTTACAAGAAAATAGAACAGATATATATCAAAACATTACCAAACATTTCTCACAATCAAATTCTACTTTGAGGATACAAACGACTAGATAAACAACACTCAAAGAGGCACACCCTCATAATGTACATATGTGCATGCATACGATAAGACAAGAAAAGACTCTTATTCAGTATTGTTTGGAATAAAAAACAGCCATTTTAGTTCTGTTAAAACGTCTTTCTTACTGGGGTACAATTCCGTGGATAACAATTTGCAACACGGCAAAACCAAGAAATGAAATCGTGGGGTCTGTCATCTATACCAACCACACGATCATTGTACGGATCTCTGCATTTCCAACAGATCGTAGAAAAGGCAGATTTAGAGTATTCTTGAAAAATAAGACAACAATTTTAATTTTACAGGGCGCGTTTTAATCGTTCGTAATTTTCTAGAGTTAGACAAAATTTTAAAGAATAATTAATTGTAGGCTTCGGAAAAATCTAAATAACGAACTGTCGCACGGAGAACGAACGAATAAAATTCCGGAAAAGTGATCAAAATTGGTACTAGAAAGAAAAACGTTAACTGAGGGAATGCTGGTTAAGTTATACTTCCTGGGAATTTTAGTATGCAACATACTATTATATTAATGTTATCATATTTACAGTGTGTGAGCATTCTGTTTCATTTTTAGTTCTGTTAATTTCATGTGCGAGTTTGTTGCTTTTGTTGTGTGGCGTGTGCGGCTTATACTGGTGTTTACGGTTTTGCATAGTTTTCCTTACTTTACTAACGTTGTTCAGTTACTGTGCTCACTTAGTGCCTTAGTGAACGGAAGCGTTGGCATAACAAGTACTTACCCCTTTGAAGCGTATTGCTGAATCTGAGACCGCACAACAGGATCAGTACACAGATCTAGAGGAGTTTTTCCATTGTTATTTTGATGCTGTAAATCAGCACCGTGCTTCACCAAGTAAAAAGCTGTAGCACAGCCAAGATCACCACCTCCCTCCACGGGAAGCTTCAAACCAAGTGCTTCAGCAAACTGCAACCAAAAAGCTACGTTTTTAAAATAAACTGATCATATTTTAGACGTCAAAACGCTATTAAAATATAACGAAAGTTATAAAAGGTGAATAAAAGGCGATAAAAAGATATATCCAAACGTTTTCGGTTAAAAGCCATCAACAGGATTAAAAGTTATGAGGCCGAGTGTTGTTTTGAAAAGCACCAAGTTATTTCCATAGGTTTATTTTCCGCGAGTGAACTGAATCGAAAACGGCCTGTGGGTGCGAAATTTTCACTTATGCAGCAAGAGTAGTAAAACGGCGGAGGCATACAGAGCAAGAATGCCCGAAAACTAAGTTTGAAGTTCTACGAAATCATTCATGAACAAACTCAAACTTGTAAAGCTGGTTACACAAATGGCAAAAACCAGGAGCAAAAGTCAGTGTTAAAGTAATTGTACGGAAATTATGTACTTTTATTATATGGCTTGAAAATTTCTCGCAATCTGATTGGTTGTTGACGCATAATGACCGTTCATTATTTTCTCGTAATGACCGGTCATTATTTTTGCGCAAACGCAAACTAAAAATTATTTCCGATAATGACAGAAATTGTGAAAAAAATATGATAAATAAAAAACCATATAATAAATAACTTATTAACCTCGGTCGTTCGGTCATTACAGGGAAATCTCAGAACTCGGTCTTGATGTATTAACCTTGCTATCGCTCGGTCAATAAGACAAAACCTCGGTCTGATAATTCCCTGTAATGACCTTACTCTCGGTTAATAAGTAGTATATACAAAAATTTATTAACGTGTTCAGGTACGCTTCATCTGCCACTTTTTAATTCCAGTTGACGTCCATGAAAACAAAAACTCCTGATGCTTAGACTCTCTAGAATCACCTCAAGCACTATTTTTTTGATTATATGCTTGCTGCTTAGAAATGCTCTCCGAAAGGAGCGATTTGTTATATTTACCCTTGTTGGGAACCACTGCACTTTCTGTAAATTTCAATAATGAAGCACGTATAACAGTGGATTTGCTGTGTTCTGAACAAGAAAAGAACAGGCTTTGAGTTGGGAACGAAAAGCAGCTAAGGATTGATTGCATAAACTGTCCGGTGGTAAATAATGTGAGAGCAAGCAAGACTGACGAAGCAAAAACGACATTCCCCGAGCGGAACTTGTGCGTGAATCTATAGAAAAAGGTAGCCTCTGTCCATCCAAATCAATCCAAAGATGCTTTGCGGTCTTAACTGAAACTAAATTATCTCCTCATTTATAACATGGTGATTTGTAGCGATCTAGCATTAATGTCCTACCTTTCTCAGTGACCTCCCCGACCGACCCATTAGAGCAATATGAAGCGCGGTATTTCCATCATTATCCCCCGCATTAATCTCAGTGCCATGTTCAACCAGTAACTTGATCATTGCGGAATGGGATTGGGTTATGGCTAACATTAGGGCTGTTTGACCATTGTCTGTTTTGCTATTAATACTGCAGTGACCCTTTGTAACAAGAAAGTAAGAAAGTAACGATTAGCATTAATGATATGATAGTTGAGACGATCCTACCTGAAGCTCCTCGATCCAATTCCCGTCTGGGTTCCAACTGAGTGCATGTTACTGGCTGCTGTTTCTACTCTTTTTCGCGATGGCTAAAATTTGTAACGCTATTAACTCAGCCTTATAATCATAACCACAACGATCATTCATAACGTCATTGTTTACACTGCGGCGCATACTCAGTCTCAATAACCATAACCGCGACGACCATTTAACTGACGTGAAGACAAGCAAGAGAAGACTTCCGAATGAACCAGCGAGGCCATCTTGTTGTTGATTGGTCTGCCCGCCCGCTGGGTGTGGCCCTGTTTTGGCTGGCCACGTGATTAGTGTTTTACCTTGGGTGTGATACCCATGGTGACGTAAGCGTTTGTTGTTGAATTTTGTCTTTGGCCTTTGTATGGAAGGGTCGGTCACAGCGCCTTTAAGTAGCTACTTAAGTTTCTATACTTTTTTTCAGCTTCATCTGAGCTTGTTCTTAAATTGTCCGTATATTTTTGGCCATTCTGAGCTACAATGTCCTTATAAAATTGTTAATATTAAGGTACTGAGAAACTATAATTTGTAAAGCCCTTTCCATACCGTCAGTACAAGTGCCCGAGCTTCATCCAAATGGTTGTTTATGGCGGCTATATGCAAAGCCCTGAAGCCATCCTCTTTTGGAATATTCACCAGATCAGGAAACATTTCAGACAGTTTCTTAACACCACTGTTGCATTTCAAAAACAAGAGAATGTCAAGTCATAATCTTTTTTCTATATTTTTTTCTACCACTAGAGTTTGTATACAATAAATGATTACTAAAACGTAAAAGCAAATAATATGAACTATAAAACCTCAACCTTTTAATTTTGTGTTACAGGGGCTTTAAACAACGACGACGGCTCCGTTAGTTCGGTCGTTAGAGTTTTGTTTCGTTGCTTTTCTCTTTGTGAAAAAAAAAACCGATTCACTGTTTTTTCGTGAAGCTCAAGAGATACAGAAAATTGTTTGCTGTGGTGTCTTTGTTGTCCCATTTTGAAATTGCAATCTGTGCAAAATTTCGCCGCACGTATTATAACTTCAACTAGGAAATAATTATGATCACATGCAACCCATTCTTAGGGATTAAATTGGCTAAATATTGAATCAACTATCAAGTATAGAGATGGCTTAATGGCGTTCAAATGCATGAATGTGTATGCACCTGAATATTTATGTGACCAATTCATTTTACGATCAAAGGTCGACTCACGAAACACTTGTAATAATGTTAAATTGGTGATCTCACTTTGTAAAACAGCTGTGGGTCAAAAAAGCTCTGTATACCGTGTAACGTCCATTTGGAACAGCATTTCTCAAGATCTGATTAATTTAAACAACCTAAACAGTTTTAAAAGACTTTAAAAGCTATCACTTCTTGAACAATAGTCATTATTTTACATGATTTTACTCATATTTTAGTAGTATTTTATTAGTTAGTTTTTATATTGTAAATTATTTCTCAAAAGCCATTTTATTGGCGATTTAATAAGGTTTATTATCATATAATTATCCATAAAATACTTATATTTCTCCCTTTCGAAAATTAACTTGTTATTTTCACTTGTGAAAATAACACGTTACCATGGTTACACTTTGAGTGTGCTTCACGGCAGCTTTGCGATTCATTCAACATGGCTGCAAAGTATTTTATGGATAATTATATGATAAACAGAATATTACATGGCTTGGAGATACAGATTTCTTCTCGTGTTGAAAACATCTCGCTCGTTCACTACGCTCACTCCTGAGATATTTTTTCAACACTTTAAAAAGATTAATTCACGCTGTAATTGTAGCGACAACTCCGTGCAAGTTCCGGCTCCGCAGGACGCATTCCAAAGTGTAGTTATTGTATTTGCTATTCATCTCTGCAGTCGGTCGCTAACAGTGTAAGGGCCTGTTTACATGTAAGCGGATTACATCAGTAAACCTGCCTGTTAATCTAAGCAGTTAATTTCTCATTGTTGCGTTTACATGATAAGTGTGGCGACCCGGCTGGTCGGATGCTCGGTCTGCCATGCCAAGTAACCCGCCTAAGCCGAGTCGCTTTTTGCCATGTGAACAGTTGAAGTGTGGTAAATATAACCCGCTTTGCCAGGTCGGCTCTGAATGTGGGCTGAGATTTGTTGATCTCTATCTTACTGCGAGGGTTTTCCTCCGGGTATCCCGGTTTTCTTCCCTCTGTAAAGTCGACTTTAATGCCAAGATCTGAGCCGTCGAGCAATTAATCATTAGCCTCTGGCTAGGAAGAATAGACAACCACTTCCTTCACAATTGACGTTAAATAAAGTATTTATTTATTTATTTATTTGTTATTTAT
This sequence comes from Zoanthus pulchellus, assembly GCA_027575285.2. Classification (NCBI taxonomy): domain Eukaryota; kingdom Metazoa; phylum Cnidaria; class Anthozoa; order Zoantharia; family Zoanthidae; genus Zoanthus; species Zoanthus pulchellus. Next base: position 7,039 of record JAOBRB020167232.1, read on the forward strand.
TCTACTCCCCTTGGGCCTTTTCAGGAACTGTTAACAAGTATATTCACTTGAGGTTAGAAAGTTGATTGTCTTAAAAATTCCGCTGTAGCAGCTCACAAGTTAAGGCGCAACTTGGCACCCGATTACAAGTGCCTTCAGTGGAAGAATGAGAACGCAACACCCGGGTCTCAACTCTTTGTGAAAGGGACGTGTGTTCTTTTAAGTCCCTCGACAGAGAGACATCGGCAGACTGGAATTAGTGTTTAATTTTCTTGTCCGAGAAGATGTGATGGTCTAACCATTTGCAGAAAATAAAGCAAAGGCAGAACTTTCTTCCCGAATTGTTACAAGAAAATTTATGTTCGTTTAGTATACGCTGAGATAATTTAATTCAACCTTTTTTTTGAAATAGCCAGATCTCTGTACTTACACAGCACAGTTCTCGTCGTCCTTGTGTTTTTGCCATGCTTGTTGGCACTGATTGAGCGATAGCTATGACTAGTTTTTTAAAATGGTAACTATGAAGCAAATTTCATCTGAAAAACTGGATTATACAAACGATCAATTTATCTTACTACGTTTAGGGCAACGTTTTAACGATTAACCTTTGATAAAGTTTAACACAGACTCATTTCCTACCAGCTGAACAAATTGTTTGCGAGCAAATTTTCTCTCAATTTTATGACATACTACCCATTAATAAACATTGCTTTTTCCCTATTTTATAACTTAACCGTACCAAAACTGTCTTTCATGAAGTGTGCCTATATATCAGTATTTTAGTTTGCTTACTCAGACTCATTAATAATTCATCAACTTTAAACAAAGAAAATCACAAGACTAACCGTGGTTTGAAATCGTTTCTTAATTTTCATAGTTTGGCAACTTTATTTCTTCGTTTTCTCAACAGTTAATCATTTGTTTGAGAAATAATATCAAATACTCGAAAGAATGCTTCCTCCGTGTTTCATTCGGAGGAAACACTCCTTCTCGTGTTTGATCTATTAGTTCCAAAATTAGACAATAGAAGGAGTATCGTTAAACCATAGTGTTTGTTTGACAACTAACGTCGGACTCAAAATGCTTTCAACTCAAGAATCTGCACGAAGTACTCTTTACTTAAAATTATCCCAAACCCTTGGCGGTTCAACCAAAAAAACAGAAGTATAAAGAAGGTATTAACAACCACATTAGCATTGGAGTCTGCCTTTATTATCATCGGTTTCCGTAGTGTTAAGCAGGTGGGGAGATATTAATAACTCAACTAACTAATCCACTAACTAATCAAATAGTAATAGTTCAGTATTTAACTTTAAACCATTAACCTAACATTAGAGACGGCAATTATTTCCTGTTTCTTTAGTGAAATCGGATGAGAGATTTTAACTACACCTGGATGTAATCCTAATCCATCGCAACGCTCTTACAGATAATAACACTCGTTTACCTAACCATGCAGGAAGGACGAAAAGCTTTGTACAATTAGGCTGAAATAAAGGTCACGTAAATATATAACTACCAACAAAACATTAGGCTAGAAAGCAGAGATCTGTTTTATTAATTGTATTAAGCACACCATCCCTAGAACTAGGCAAAGTGCAACTGATTTATGAATGTCAACTTTACTCACTGTAGGTAACCTATAAAGCACGAGAAGTGAAGTGGGTTGAAGCCTTTGTGGTTACACACTGTGACATCCAAAGCGCCCGAAGTCAGGATAATGTCAACAATTTTATCGCTTTTTTTCCAAATTGCAATATGCAGAGGAGTGTCTCCGTCATCGTCCTGGAGGAATATTTTTGAGCATTATATTTTGCACACCGACAGCCTCAATCAATCAATCAGTCAGGAGTGAAATAAGGAACGAAGGAATGAAGGAAGGACGGGAGGGAGGGAGGAAGGAAGGAAGGAAGGAAGGAAGGAAGGAAGGAAGGAAGGAAGGAAGAAAGGAAGGAAGGAAGGAAAGAAGGAAGGAAGGAAGAAAGGAAAGTAGGAGAGAAGGAAGGAAGGAGGGAAGGAAGGAAGGAAGGAAGAAAGGAAGAAAGGAAGGAAGGAAGGAAGGAAGGAAGGGAGGGAGGGAGGGAGGAAGGAAGAAAAGTAGGAGAGAAAAAAGGAAGAAAGGGAAGGAGGGAGGAAGGAAGGGAGGAAGGGAAGGAGGGAGGAAGGAAGGAAGGAAGGAAGAAAGAAAGGAAGAGAGGGAGGGAGGAAGGGAGGAAGGAAGGGAGGGAGGAAGGTAAGAAGAAAGGGAGCTAGGGAGGGAGGAAGGAAGGAAGGGAGGCAAGAAAGAAAGAATGAAGGTAGGAAGGAAGGAAAGGAGGAAGGGATGGAAGGAGGAAGGAAAGAAGAAAGAAAGGAAGGGAGGGAGGGAGGAATGGAGGGAGGAAGGGAGGGAGGGAAGGAAGGATTGAAGGTAGGATGGAAGGAAGGATTAAAGGTAGGAGGGAAGGAAGGATTGAAGGTAGGATGGAAGGAAGGAAGTTAGAGAGGGAGGGAGGGAGGGAAGTTTTGAAGGTAGAAAGGAAGTGAGAGAGGGAAGGAGGGGAGGGAAGGGAGGATGGATTACGATATTACTGCTGTTGCTATTGGTATGAACACTATAATTATCTTACACAGTACGTATTATCTTGGGTAGTTATTGACCATGATACTAGGGCCAAACAATACAACATGATTACTGTGGCTATATAGTCAGTTATAGTTTTGAACTCTTGAATTATCTTACACAGTACGTATAATCCTGGGTAGTTATTGACCATGATACCATGCCTACCTGTAAAGTATGGTTGCTGTCGCTGTATAGTATTATTGTTTTCATGGCCATAATTAAGACTTTTTCAGGGGGATATAAGACAAATCTAACAAAAAACGTGTTTCTTTGATACGCGTCCATGCACAGAGTTGCAACATATGCAATATATTTAACTCCTGTCAAGTCTCGCGGTTTTGAGCCTCCTTTCTGCGTTATCGCAAAATACTAATTAAAAATTATTGTGGGAAGGCAGCTGTCAGTGGGCTCGCTATTTCTAATGGTAGACTCTCAAGAGGTTAATGGTCGCGACCAAGGTGGCCTTAGCGACCATTACGCTGGGTTCATATTTCTTTAATATAAATACCAACGATAAATAACTACTACTACGTTTCCTCGTCATCACGAAAAGACGGCGGAAAAGAATATATTTCGGGTATAAACAAATATACAAACTAAATACAATGGGGATATGAAATGTAAAAATACAATTGCTAAGACAAAAAACGCACTGAAGTGTAACATAGACTAGGCGGTATAGAATTACTGAGATAGAATAACAAAAGCGGACTGGCAGAAAAAGACAAAAAACAATAAATCAAACAGAGAACGGAAAAGTTCGTTCAAATTTCATTGCTGCTATTGTTGTGCGTAGATCGAAGATGGCTGCTGATAGCTGAGGTCAGTAGCTGATGTTCGTCATGATCAATGCGCAGGAACAAATGTCGGGTGGTTTACCCCACGTACCCAGTTTCACACAGTTGACATTTATACTTGTATACTATGCATTGTTCGCTGACGATGCGAAAATCATCAGCTATCTTGCGGCTCTTGAAAATAGATTGGATTGTGACATCAATTTTTTTGCCGAGCGCACGTAATAGTTTCTTCAATACCTCAGCCGCTTTTTATCTCTAAAAGGAAGAGTAATACGTACGGGCGTTTCATCTACACTACCAAAAGCAGTCTTAATCAAGATTCATATTAGTTAAAAACTATTAGTCTCCTTGTGATTCCCAGGATGCTTTGCTTCTCTGGAAAGTCTTTTCTAATGGTGCATGAACTTCAGTAGAAAAAATATCTTTTTCAGTAGCAGTCAATCTAGGTTTCTGAGGCAATAATAATTTCATTTTTATTTTGAAATTGAGATTACCTGCGTATCTGATAGTCTTGTGATTCAGAAGCCAAATCCAACTGAAAATCACAACACTATGTAAGATGAGCACGTACAAGAGATTTGAAGAGAAAGTCTGGAAAATTTTGTCTTTTTCGTTTTCTCTTCGTTAAAAGAAGGCTAACAATATTTAACATTGAAATTTCATTAGTTTACCTGTATTTTCTTGCTGGCTCCTTTGCTGAGGAGATATGTAACAAGGTCGGCATTTTCTTGATAGCAAGCCACATGTAACGGCGTTTTTCCGTTACTCTTCTCATTAATCTTAATCATAGAGAAATTTAAGACTTAGTCAATATTACATATTAAGTACAAACAGCTCAATCTTAATAATTCTCAACAATCATCATCAATCCAATTTCGATCCGGGTTTATCCCCCGCCGTAAACAGGGGTTACCGTATGACGTTTATTTGTATCCGGAATTACAGACTTTACAGACTTTAGTTACATCATCAGTTACATCAGCAATGTAAAATTATTATAATTTTGTTTTTTTTAATTCTCTGCAAATAATGAAAATTGGGTACTAGCTACCTATAATAACCAGAAGGGCTAGAATCTAGGCAGCCATTATTGTAATTATAATATATAATATAGTAAGTGGAAGGTCATGCACCAAATGAAATTCTACTGAAACACACATACATAAACAAACAAAAACAAACAAATAAACACACACATATAAACAAACAAAAACAAATAAAGCAAAAATCAAAAAGGGCACACTAATTGGCAAGGCATGAATAAGAAAGCGGGTGAGCAAGCAAAAGATCTGATATTTTCATCAGTGGCGATTTAATAACTTACAACATGAATTCACAATAATTGTATTACACAGTATCAACACACAGAGTATTAATACACAATAGAATCGCATAGGTAACCGTGAAGTCGCGTTCTGATTGGCTATTGAAGAGAGGGTATTTAGCATGGAATCGTACTTGTGCATAAAGCGATATTGCTGACGTGATTCGCAAGCAAAAATTGTTGCTATCGTCAAAACAAAATGCAACACGTGTTACGAAAATATCACCTTTGAAATGAACAAATTTATTAAAAGAATGTCTCCCAAATTTTGAACTGAAATTTGAATTTTTAGAAAATTTTAGGAAACCACTCATACTCACACGGTTAGATCTGTCAGCCTCATGGACAACGAGTTGGGATTGTACATACGTAGTTTATTCATTATGCAACTTCACCGTTAGCTATGCGATTTGAACAAGAAAAATTCACTGCCTGACAAGTGAATCCCCACTTTGGTAGCAATCTTTCCAACTCCCACTCTCCATCTCTCCTTCTTCAAACCAACACTCTTGCTCTACTTCTCCACTTGCATTTTCCATTTCTTCCTCGGTCGTCCTCGCTTCCTCTTTCCCTTCACTTCAAACTCCAATGCTTTTCTCAATACATGCCAATCATCCCTCCTTAACACATATTTATACCATCCCACTCCATTCGCTTTTATTATCTGAACCACTGTTTCCTTCAATAATGAAATAATATAATGTATATAATTCGCGCAACCGACTGTTTTTGTGGGCCGCAATCATGAAACGTGACATGGGTGTGTGTGTGGGGGGGTAGGGGGATGGGGGTGGTTTTAGCACTGCAACACAACTACGGTAGTGACTTGATTCCATCCGTCCAACATGATCTCGAGATTGAAATTGGCGATTACCCTTAAATGTTAACTGGCATCAAATTCGCGATTATCATGAACCTGAGCACACCACAGCTTTTTTAGCCTTTATGCGCAATCTCGATTCACGTGGAGGTGGCAAAC
>JAOBRB020167343.1:0-12725 GCA_027575285.2 Zoanthus pulchellus
GGCAAAGTGCCGGGATCGAACTGGGGACCTCGTGGTTGGAAAGCAGAGATCTTACCAACTGCGCCAACCATGTCCGCGTTTTTTGTTTTTTTTTTTGCTCAGATCGCAGAAAATGAGTTTTTGGAATGTTATTTTTTAAAGGGTTCCCGCTTATTTTGTTTACGTTTTACTGCCTTCTGCAACACTTTTAGAAGCGTGGGCAACATTTTTTGTCAGTTTCAACTGGATACTCAATTGATCTGAACGTTTTCGACTTTATACCGCCAGACAAGAGAAAGAAAGTGTATTTCTGCATTAAAATACGAATTTCTCAATCAATAAATTTCTATCTGAAAAATAAACGTGTTATTGTGACCGCAGTGTCCCTATGTTAAGTTTATTTAGGGAAAAACATTTATTAGTAAAATCCAACTAGTAGGCTATTATCAATGCTGCGTTCTGATTGGTTGAGCTACTAGTAGGCTATTTGTTAGATGTTTTGTAGTCAATATTTTTTTCGACCAACTAGTTGGATTTTATAAATAGGCCGCTGGTTAAATAGGCCATTTTATGCACATTTCTGACATTTTCAGAAACTATAAATCAACTTTCTAAAAAAGCTGTTATCTCAATCAATACTGTGTAAAAATGCTCAAGGTATATAACAAGATTTTAGTTAAACATTACCAAATAAAAGTATAATTGTTTAAGAGTAACAGAACTTTTACGTTTCTATTTAGAAAGAATCGTAGAGGAGTACTTTTTTTTGGGCCACCCGGTATATGTGAATAGATTAACTAGCTTTTTTCTTTTGTCTCACGATAAGTCACTTTGAGTAATGTTCGCGACGTGTTTATATGTGTGGTCATACATCCCTTCCTTTGTAAGTAACGACTGTTTCTATCGTGATATATTGTGTCTATAGTATGTGCTTGAACAATACACTGTAAAAGACTCCAATACATCCCTACCCCAGCGGTTTCATTTCCAGAATGTTCAAGTTAAACTTTTTGAAAGCTTCACCACCAAGTCGCACGAAAACATGGTCTCCCTCCTCCTGGTTGAAATTAAATTGTGGTGCGAGAATTGCGTGGAACACAACAGTCATTCTTTCTCTTTTGTCTTTAGCAAAAACATCAAGGATGTTTACTTTGCCATGGACGGCGACTTTGTCTGCTTCATCAACTGTTGCCATTGATTCGGAACTAGTCAGAGGATCCCTACCTTTAGCTCTTTAAACAAAAACAAAAGACAAATGTTTAAATCTCAATGTGATTTTCAAAGACTTTACCGCATGACTTTCCAGGACATTCTTGAGCAAATCCAAGACATTAATTACCTATCAACAAAACAGCTTATTTTTATTAAATATAAGAAAAAAACAAACGCGTTGCCCATTATATGATTTCCAATGTTGTGTTATAAATAACAATATAAAACATTTTCTTTGCTTTCAGGTACACAATTCACGTGTCCTATACGATATTGGACGAGTTACACAGTTGTTTTACCAAGTTAATTACAATGCGATGCTGACGATAACGAAAAATTCTAATTTGCTATGAGATATCGAGTTTCGCAACTCGCAATAATTTTTCCGCAGACAGGTCGTTCTATAAAACACGTTAGCAGATACATTTTTGGTCAGCTTACCGTCCTTCTTGGATTTTCCCGCCATTTTATCTTATATCAGCACGGGCGAAGTCTTAATTGGTTTATGAATAGATTGATTGTGACATTGGTAATGTGAAGCAGATTGCTCAGTTTGTGCGTAATGAATGCTGATATGGCTTCACAACGTTGCAAGCGTTTGCCAAGCAGAAATCCAATGAGGCCAGCTCTTTTTTGCATCATTCTACGATCGCCTCAATTTCTAAAACTTATGCCACACGGCTGAATTACATAATGATACACAAAATACTAGTTAGAATACAAATTAAAGAAAACCTAATTTATAAAAGTATAAAAATATAACATATAAATAAATAAATATTAATATAGATAATCTATGCGAGTAAGTAAAGGAAATCGTATGAACGCGAGTGCATTTTGTGATTTATGGGCACGAGTGATGTTTTGAAAGCAGGAGGCGAGCGCAATTTGAGAACTTTCAAAAGATCACGAATGCCCATAAATCACGAAATGCACGAGCAGATTTTTATGATTTTTCATTGATTATATTCTCAACAAAATTACTCAAACGTGCAACTTTGTACGCGTTGCGTACTACATAAAACGCTTTAATGGTTTTCAATATGCTCACATCTTTTACTTCATATTTTGATCCGGTTTTATCCCCGTAAACAAGGGTGGCCGGATTTACCCCACTCTGCCAGCAATCTCTCCCACTCCCACTCTCCATCTCGTTCGATTCATTACATCCTCCTTCTTCAAACCAACACTCCTACTCTCCTTCTCCACCTGCATCTCCATGTCTTCCTCGGTCGTCCTCGCTTCCTCATTCCCTTCACGTCAAACTCCAATGCCTTCCTCAAAACATGGCTATCATCCCTCCTTAACAAATGCCCGTACCATCTTACTCCATTCGCCTTTGCCCCTTTGCCATCTGAACCTCTGTTTCCTTCAATCCCAACATTCCCATTAGGTCTTCTGTCTTCCTTCCCTCCACCAGTTTTGCAACACACATTGCTCTCACCATCTCTCTCTCGGTTCTTCTCAAAATTGCCATCTCATTCTCCCTCAAACACCATGTCTCACTCCCATATAACTTGAACCAATCATATAATGTTGTGACAAGCAAATCAAGGGTGAAGTTCTTGAAGGATTTTGAAAACATTCAGAAAATATCGCAAAACCTAAATTCTCAGTTATTAAAGGCGGCAAAAGCCCGCAAATCTGTTTTCAATCCCATAGCGAATTCCGTATTGCACTCTATAACTATGGATTGCACTCTATAACCTATTTGTGCAATTCGATATTGGCCAATCAGAAACAAGACAGAGTCATCACCAATTGCTGTTGAAACTGAAACAGTTCGGTTTCAGTGGCAGCCTAGGCCTGATACAGTGGTTTAAATCTTACCTGACAGACCGTTCTTGGCGTTACTCACTCCAAGTGTCATCAGGTGTGCCACAAGGATCCATCCTCGGCCCCGCCCTGTCCTAATTTATGTATAAGACCTACCCGATGCTGTTATGTCAAGCCATGTCGCCATATTTGCTGACGATACAACGCTATTCAAGGTAATCAGGGGGGATGGGGGGCACTAATGTCGATGGTCTACAAAATGATCTCAACAACCTAGACAGTTGGTCGACCGACTCCGGCCTTCTGCTTAACGAAAGAAAGTGTAAACAGCAAACAATCACAAGAAAGAACAAGCAGGTCAAATCCTCCTACGCTACAAAAGGAAATACCCTAGAAGCAGTGTCAGCCGAGCGTGACCTTGGTGTTATTGCTTCGTCTAATCTCACCTAGAACAGTAACGTCCTTGGCCAAACATCACGTGCCAACAAGTTACTTGGTTTAATCAAACGCAACACAGACCTCATCAAATCAGTTGATGTCAGAATGTCAATCCATCCTACATTAGTCAGACCACTGCTTGGATACGGTACCCAGATATGGTCCCCGCAAACGGTCGAACTTATATCCAGAGTTAAACGAATCCAACGACGCGCAACAAAGTACTCCTAAAGCTCCCATACCTGTGCCCGGCCACCTACACTGAAAGACTTAAATCTCTGAATCTCCTGGCACGAGTACCAAGACATGGTCTTCTTTATTAAACTCGTTCATAAGCTGGTTAATATATCCGAGTCAGTAATACCTAAACCTAAAACATCAAGCCCCACAAGATATTATAACTCAGATATGACAGTCACATTTAATGTTCCTAAATGTAAGACATCTACTTATCGAAAATCATTCACAGTCCGTACAACCAGAATCTGAAACTCGATTGTCGATCGACTCAATCTTAATATGAATAATCTCAGTATCTTCAAGTCTGTAATGTTAAACAATTATTCTTCAGCCTTAAATTACTATGACTGTAGTAATCCACGTACTTTAAAAACTATCTAAAATGCAATGCTGCCCGCAGCCTAACTTGCCTGATTTCTTATTTCTAGTCAATATTATTTATATTACCTTTTAAAAACTTTTTTTTTTGTTTTTTATCACTAATCTATTTTACTTGTTTTTCTTTTAAAGTTTCGGATCCACAGTAATTGGCTCACGCTATTGTGGTCACCCTGCCGTATTATTATTATTATTATGTCAAACTGTTTTTACACATCACTGCAAATCATAGAATAAATTAAGATAAGATATTTAGTTGAGTATATAATAATGTAAGATATAAGATAATTAAGATGATGGTTGAAACCGTAGAAAAAGGATATATAATACATATTTATTGACACATACATTTAGATTCTTCAAATACTGTGGAAGCGCGTCGTAAAAAACAGGTATAGCATAATCAATAGCTCTTATTCCTGTTTTTGAAATTTTGCTGGAGGCTCGACCCGATAGCCTCGTTCTCGCCTACGCTAATGTACGAAACCGCTGTCCATCAAAACTAAGGACGCGGATCTGGAATAAGAGCTATTAGAGATCATATACATGTCTCATAGAACAACACTATATTTTGTGGTGGAATTCGTGCTCGCTTTAGCTGTATTAAATAGAATAATCTCTTACTTACTGTTTTAGTTGTTTCTACTATATGGTCATTCCATGTAAGATTACTACTTATCGTGAGACCTAATAATTTCACACTATCGACTACTTTTAATTCCTCCAAAAATTTGTCAGAATTTAACTGAGCCCTGTTTTCCTGAGACCATCGAAAAACACAATCAGCTGCTGGGCATCACTGGCCCCACCCTTCGAGATATTTTCCGAGGCTGTTGTATCGTCTACATTTTTCCATAATAAAGGGGAGATGATTCTCAGATCATTAATCATAAAAAAAAAACAGCCAAGGGCCCGATTTGGTGCCCTGTGACACACCCAGAGGGGACTGAGCCCGATTCTGAAAAACATTTCTCTGCCAATTTTATCCCGGCTCTGTGATCTATCTGAAAAAAAGTCTACAATCCAATTGATAACACTAGGTGGTAATTCGCATTGATAACATAATTACTTAAAAAGTATAGTATGGTCTATCCAATGAAATGCCTTACGGTAATCAAAGAACAATGTTCGTACTGTTGCGCCATTAATTCCCATCAGTATTGAGTGACCAGTGATAAAGTATCCATGATAAAACTGATTCTACACGGTTCCTCAATACCACATGCACTTTCTAAACCTTCACTTATTTAAAACTTACTTATTCTTCTTCTCTTTAGTTTTTCTTTTGGATTTACCCGGTTGAAGCGGTTCATTTAGCTGCTTTTGATAATAGTGACCTTGTTTCTGAAAAATTATAAAGGACAAATTAATGGTCATTTACTTACTCGAGTTTATGTGTATTTACTGTAACAGTCAAGACAACTTGTGCTTGGCTAATTTGGCCGGATGGAGATTTGAGCATTTGGGTGACTAATTGTTTATACTAGTAATAGCTAACGCTAAGTACCAACGTGCGAGACAAAAGCACGTGCGCGACAGAACTGAGCTATGCAGCACCATAAATACTCTTTTCTTTAGGCCATCTCAATCTTATCAAAAATATTACACAAATTAACAGCGGTGTCGAAGAATAAAAATATACGCACACTTTGAAAGTAACTTTTACTTGGTGTTTCGTTTGTTACTACACATCATCAGAAGTGATGGTTAATAGAACAAAATTTCAAATTTTAAAGCATACAGGAACACTAACTTATTAACTATGCGGCTAAAATGACAAAGGCGTGACAAGTCTGAAAAAAAAATACAAAATTAACTAGAAAATCACTCAGAGAGTGTAGACCTCCGCCAAGCATATTGTGATCCCCACGTAACATTACAGTCCTATATAAAAGTTACACCCAGGACTTCTTCCGAAACACAATTCATCTATGTCCCATTTCTAACATCTGAAAAGATCATCAAAATTCGTCCATACCTTTTCTATGTTGCTAACTAAATAACTTACAAACAAACAAACCCCGGTAAAAACATAACCTCCTTAGCGGAGGTAATTACACTTGTAGTTTTTGCAATTGTAGAAACCGCTTTTATGTCCAGCTTGTAAATACAAGAATTCACGGAGTTTGCATGTGCAGCACCAGTCTTACTACAAGTGTAAATTACAATTGTAGCCATACAATTGCAGTGGCGGAAAATTTATCATAAAAACAGGATTCCTCTTTGTGAATACTTCTAACAAGTAATATTCAGGCTTCCTTTGTGAATTATTCCGCTAGTAATACAGGTGTAAACCAAAAAAATCTAAACCCTAAATTCGCCCCTGAATTGTAAATGACGCTGAGAGTACTTGTATGCAAATGACGCTGAGTGTGCTGGTATGCTTGTAAATTCAAAGTGATCCAGAATCCAGAATTTCTTCCGGATCACCCTCAAAATTTGATAACTTCTTCCTTGTCCCATTTCTGACTACATCTGAAAATTTCATCAAAACCCGTGTGTAACGTTTTGAGTTATGTTGCTAACTAACTTACAAAGAAACAAACAAACCATGGCGAAAACAATTTCGCTGCTGACATATTCCTCTGTCTTTTACAGTGATAGTTAGATCTCCCTCTTGCCAAGATTTCAAAGTGACCCACTATTGCGAAGCGTCAAGTGAAAAAGAATTTCAAACTGTGCATATATTTTAATGTTTGTCACTACTGTTTTATAAAACTGAGCTGTTAAAGTAATAAGAACTGGCGATATCATCTTACTTTTTGTATAAAAAACTGAAATACCTCATGTGAAAACCAATCAAACATAAATAATTTTCTTGTAACATTTTGTTTTGTATATTAAAATTTCATCAGTTCTGACAATCGTCATATTAATTGTCTTTGATAAAATGACTAAGCCCCTGTTTGCTCATGCATTAAAAATGTTTCCTGCTGTGATTCGCTCATATAAAATCTATTGTACATTACCTTACATGCAGGTTGAGATACTTTCTCCCTTTTTTCTGCATGTGCATTGGCTCTATGATGCTGCCGCCTCGCCAAGCTCGCGTTTTCGCTCGCCTGGCTCGTTGGCAATAAACATTGTCTAAAGCTTTTCATTTCTACAGGGGCACTAAAACTATGGATGAGGTTTCCATCATGGTCGGAGTTAAAAGAATCTCGCCCAGCTATTGCTAAAAACTGGTAATAAATACAAGTTCCATTGTATAAATGACTTTGGATCTGGTCGCCAGATATAATTTTTATTTAATGAAAAAGAAACAGAGCGAAAAACCTTTACCTCTTCTGTCTTGTTTACTTTTTCAGTAGCTACTGCATAGTTATCTTTGCGTTTGTCTACTATTTCCTTATCTTTCCTATGATCCGAAGCATTCTCCACTCTACCCTGTTTGTCAATACTCTTGTTTTTTTCTGAGGAAAAGTTTTTATCAATTTGGGTGTCTTTAACTAAGCTATTTTCATTACTTTTGGAACTACCAACCGCGTTCTTACCACCTTGCGCTTGCGCCAGGGTGGGAGACTTAACCTCTGAGAAACTAGAATTTTGTGATCCTGCAGAAGGTTCTCTTCTTGACGTATAATCATTGGCAACTTGCTTCACATCCTTCACATGATTAAGTTGTTCATTTTCGTATTGATCAAAATCGATATCTTTATCTTCCCCAACATTTTTAGATTCTGTGTGACCACTAGGTGACTGTTTTTCTAATTTTGTGGGTTTTGCTGACTGATCTTGATTTTGGGTTGAAATGCTCTGCTTGTTTTTATCTTCCTCCAAATTGCATACTGTCTCCTTAACGGGTGTTTGTTTTTCTGGCGTCCTTGTTGCTGGAACATTATCAGCAACGGAGCTTTTTTCACCGCTTTCATTCATTTTGTCAGTTTCTCCCCGTGCAGAAACCTTATGTTCTGGTAAATCATTTGCTAAGTTTTGCAGTGCCACTTTTGCATCTTCTGTATCTTCAGCATCCTTCATGATTTTATCAGTTTCGGTTTCATCAGGTGCTCCAGCAGCGCTGTTTCCATCATTTTTTAAATAGACGATATTTTCATATGATGCAGATTGCAAGTTACCTGTAAGTATGCAATAAGAAAGAATTTCGATTAATGTTCCAGAAATATCGATAAACCTGGGCCGGCGAAAACAGTGGGTAGTTATTGTTGTGGTCGGGGCCAATAACCTTGCAATAGCTTGGACGGGAAGGGGGGGGGGGGGGAATACCTTGTCAACAATGCTAAGAGACACGGCCTCCCAGTAATTGTTAGGTTACTAAAATAATAACGGTTACTACAATGACCTTCCATTTTTTATTAGCCTAGCTACACCTATTACTTGTTTTGTATTTTCGTGCAATGAACCAAAACTGTTTACTTCAGTTACACCTAATACAACTACTCCCTTAGTCGACGGCCTTAAAATTAACTACGTCCTTTAAAACTCCTTATATCTCCTCTACTGTCTCAGTAGCAAATTGACACATAGCTTTCCTAATGAAATAAGAAATCTTCTAGTAACTAATTACTCTAATAAATCTTCATTATTCTCACCTGATTGAGTATTTTCTGCATGTTCAAGATCTGATACAAATATTTTAGGATCTTTTACAGGTACTTCATCATTCTCATGCAATGGTTTTCTTTTCATTTGGTTTCCATCACTTTTGCCTTAATATGAATTATTGTGAAAACATAATTTAAAAATAATATCAGTAATGGTACATTAACTTCATTCTATTTCGCACTGCTTTCTGAACTTAATTAAAAATGCATACATGCTAAAAACGAAAACTTAGAGTTTGGGATAGGGATGTAATTGATGAAATATTACGGCTTGGGATAGGATGTTATTGATGAAATGTTAGGGTTCGGGATAGGAATGTAATTGATGAAATGTTAGGGTTCGGGATAGGGATGTAATTGATGAAATGTTAGGGTTTGGGATAGGATGTAATTGGAGAAATGTTAAGGTTTGGGATAGGGATGTAATTGGTGAAATATTAGGGTTCGGGATAGGGATGTAATTGATATAATGTTAGGGTTCAGGATGGGATGTAATTGATGAAATGTTAGGGTTGGGGTTAGGGATGTAATTGATGAAATGTTAGGGTTCGGGATAGGGATGTAATTGATGAAATGTTAAAGTTTGGGATAGGATGTAATTGATGCAATGTTAGGGTTCGGGATAGGGATGTAATTGATAAAATGTTAGGGTTTGGGATAGGGATGTAATTGATGAAATGTTAGGGTTTGGGTTAGGGATGTAATTGATGAAGGGTATTAGGGTTTGGGATAGAGATTTCATACCTGTTTGGCAAGAAATCACAAACAAAAATTTAGGCTTTAGTTAATTGCCAGTTTTTCTTTTGTTTGGAACACCAACATGGCTATGTTAATAATGTCTTTTGTGTCTCCTGAGCTTGAATTGCGTGAAAACTAAATAGGCGTACGTAGAACCACGACTCTGCTTTAATATGTAAAATCGTAAAGATGACACATGAACGTTTGCTACTGGAACATTAATTTTGTGTCAGTGCATGCCACTGCCATACAATATAGTGTTTTAAAATAAAAAAAGCAGGACTACAGATCCAAACAAATCAAAAAGTCAGTAGTTCAAATCTTGGTGTATTCCAAATTAAAAAAGAAAAAAGAAAATAGTGTTGAGGCATAAGATCGTAAGACAAAGAAGAGAAAAAAGGGGAAAAAACGAAAATAAATAAAAGAAAACATAGAAGTAAAAAGGAAGAGATAAGTAGGTCGGTGGGTGGGGAGTGAGAGGGGTAGTAGGAGCAATATGAGGATTTTTTAAGACTGCTCACAAACCCGTTATACAAAAATTAAACCAGTTTTAAAAAATTTAAACTAGTTTGAAAATTTCAATCTAAAGTGTAAATTCAAACCACAACATGTACGAGCCATGAACGCAAACATGTTGCTACAATTTGATTGGCATATTCAAAATTTTTATTGTTTTTTAACCAATCGCAAAACATTTGTAATTTGCACTGGTGTTACACGTTTTCTACTGGTATTACACTTTATGGCACTGGTGTTATGCTTAAACTGCACTGCTCTTAGCCAATCAGAATCGAGTAATTTTTTCATGTATATTATTAACTATATCTAACTGTTAAAGACTAATCTCTAGGCTAATCAACACTATATAAGTAACTTTGCTAGCAATTGCTAAAATTTAAAAACAAATTGCACTTTAACACATTTTTGAAGACTTTCTTCCTGTATGTACCATCTTAAAATCAGTAAATAGTTTTACGATCATGTTATTTTTAAAGACCAGGACAGCTGAAGATTCTGAAACACTTTTTTTGTTTGTCACATAGCTTACAGATCCTCTTTACATTAAAATCAATAGTATTAGTAGTTGTAAAAATTAACTTATTATAATTACATAATAAAATTTATATTGAAACTTATGACTTCCATTGCTATTGTCAAAAATGTCTTTTCTGGATATTTGGCTAAAGCTTTATACTTTGTGGTATTTGACTTCAATAATGGCTTGTCGTTGGGAAAAGGGGGTGTTCTTATTCAATTAACCGTGTGGGAGGTGTGTTCTTTGAAATATTGAGGTTGCATATGCATAATCAATTTTGACCAACTACGTACAGGCATGGATGTTTTCTAGATCTAGTTGTACATTAAAGATATCAATATATAAACTTTCATTATATATATTGCATAGTAAAAAATTGGAATACTTCATTATACAAACTGAATGGGAAAGTATATTTGATTCTTCAGTAAATGTAAAAAAATATTTTAATAATTAATTCGTTTTTTTCAAAGCAATTTAATTTTTGTACACTGTTTTTTATGAACTGTCTAAAAAAGTCTTCTTTTAATTTTGGGGTGCACATAGTTAAGTAGAAAAAGTAAGGTGATTCATATTTTCAGTTTTCGGAAGATCTAGAGCATACACACAAATTAAAATGTTGTGTGTAAAAACAACTTTAAACATTTTGGTACTTTGTATATTCTAATTTATTAATAAGATTGTTTTACAGGTTAATAAATATACTAAATATTTTCCACTGTAGGTTTTACTTCTTTATTCCTTACTTTTTATATAAACAAGTGGTCATTTTGTGGACGATTACAGCCTGATTTGGGGGCTTTGTGCATAAGTTGCACTCCCCTGCAAATCGGTCTGCACTTCGAATTCATTAATATTGCCATTAGACCACACAACCAACAACTGCCAGCATACCAATAAACATTATTGCCAACAAACTCACTTAAAAAAACCAAACTGGTTTGAAAAAAATAAAATAATTTGAAAAAAGAATCTGGTTTAAAATATACTATAAATTAAACCTGATGATTGTTTTCAGAGTAAGTATAATAAGCTGTGTATAACTTTATTAATAACAACTGTTTTATAAATAAATTAATAGAAAAATGCACGTTTCAAACACCATAGTACTGAAAACAATAAAATATGCATAATAAATAATATTAATAATTTGTTATTAAAATATGCTTTAATAAATTCCTTCAAGAATAATTTTATGCTCCATGATAAACCTAAGACAGGCTTTTTTTTACACCGTATAGTCAGAAAAAGAGTTTTGGAGTGACTTTGTTTCTTTTTCTAAATATATGGTGCAAATTAAAGAAGATAGTAAGTAAATACTACAATGTGTACATGTATATATAAATATAATAGTAATGATAATATATCATTAAAATAGAAATATGACATTTTGAAAATAGACATAATTGATATATATATATATGTATGTATATATTTAGGAAGCAGACCTTCTTTAATTTGGTACATATATATACATTTAAAAAAGACCGAGTATTTCAAATCGATATTTTTCTTTTCAAGTTTTTCAGGTTTTCTAATGTCTTTTGTTGTGTTCTTATCACAAAATGCAAAGAGACAAATAAATCGTTTTGAGATTATTTGTCTCTTTGTGATGAGAACACAAGACATAATTAGAAAACTCGAAAAACTTAATTGCACATATATATACTGTACAGTACATATAAAATTATGTAATAATGTGTAAAAGTGGGACTAAAGGAGATGTCTAAATGAGGGACTGAAGCAAACAAGGCCAGATATAAGAAAAAGAAGAATCAGGCAAAAAAGGTAGCATTGAAAGCAATGAAAAAGGCAGTGTCCAGCGAGAGCTGAGAGAGCTAAGTAAGCATCCAAACAAGGTGTTTAGGCTTGTGAAGTCAATGAAAAAATGGGAAAGGCTCCTGGACCCTTGGAAGTAAGAGTTGAAATGAGTGGGGAGATTGAGATTCGTGTGATGGTGGAGCTGTGTCAATGTGTGTTGGATGGAAATGAAATGCCGGTTGAGATGGTAACTATTTTTAAGGGGAAATGAGTTGCAAGGCATATAGGGGAGTGAAGTTGCTAGAGCATGCAATGAAAATTGTAGAAAAGGTGCAAAAAAAACAAGAGATTGTGCCATGTAGTAAAAGTGAACAAGATGCAATTTGCTTTTATGCCAGGGAAAGGAACGGTAGATGCAGTGTTTATTTTGAGAAAGTTACAAGAGGAGTACTTAGAGAAAGAGAAAAAGTTGTATATGTGTTTTGTTGATCTGAAAAAGGCATTTGACAGAGTCCAGAGGAAGGTAGTGGAGTACTGTGCAATGAGGAAGAGAGGTGTACCAGAGGTAATTGTGAGAGCAATGATGAGTATGTATGATGTAGTTT
>JAOBRB020167444.1:0-12723 GCA_027575285.2 Zoanthus pulchellus
TAATTTTAGTGATTTGTTCGCTTGTCACGGATGCAAACCGGGACGCCATTTTCTCTCAAGTTGCTCGGAGGTAAATAGCACTGGATATTCGGAGTTTGACGAACCAATCAGCGCTCCCCTTTAACGCTATCCACTGTTTTAGTATATACTAACTATTACTAGTAGATAACTCATTTTATTATCAGTATGACAATTAATGTTTACCAGATCAAAGTTCTTACAGTTTAGCATTCCGAATAGAAGTTCATATTCGTGTATTTCTTTTTCAACTTTGTACTTTTTGAGCCCACTAAATATAAATCTTTCCATTAACTACGGTAATGCATTTACACAAAACTATTGAGTGATACATTGTGGCCATTCATACCGGAAAAGGTGGCATCTTATGTAAGAAACACCTTAAATATGAGGCAAACTACACGTACAAATGGCACAGAGCAAGCCTTTGTGTCTTATTTTAGACGTACCGTTAAATAAGCACCGTGAAATAAGACGCATCTTATCTTGAAAAAAATAATTTTTGGCTGTTTTAAGTTAGACCGCATTCTAAACAAGACGTGAATTATAAGTACGCTCAACAGACTCTCTTAGCAAAACAAAACCGTAAGTGGTTGCACAGTGTTATAAAAAATGATCGAAAGGACCGGATGTTGACAATAAATTCTGCATCCTCCATCTGTAATATGTCGTTGTTCTGCCGATCTTTTGAGCGCTTTCTTCCGGCTCGTCTGGATCTCATTTATATTTTTCATATGCAACGTTAAGTTACTAAATTTTCCTCAACAGTTTTTAAAACATTTTTCCTTCTTAAAATGGTGGCACCATTTTCTTTTTTGATAAGACTGCTGTCTTGGAATTTTGCTATTAAGGGCGTTGCTAATGGCATCTTTCGCCAGCTAACCAAATATTTGCGTCTTATGTAAGACGCTAACGTATAAATGATACAATTTGTGTCTATTTAAAACGTGTCTTATATATATGATTTGTAGTATTTTTTGTGGTCTAAACTCATGCACGTTTAACGGAACATTTTAAAATTTCCCGGGGGAGCAAGTCCCCATCCCCCACCCCTCCCTCCTGATAACCCAACCGTCGGCTGTTGCAAAAATATTTAACTATCTTGTACAACATTTTTAGATCTTTAAGAAACAACCCAATCTCACGGATAGAACGTGGCTCATTTTGTAATCTATGGCTCTTTAGTCTGTAAGTATTGTCCCATACTTTCCAAGTAGATTTAGATTTGATAAAGAACTATTTACTCATTATATATTTTTATCTATGTTTAATAATGAGTTGTTCGTGTTTTATGTATTTCTACGCCTATAGATCAAATATGTTTGTGCATTTTTCAGCCTCTGATTATATGAGACGGGCTGGCCCAGTTAGGCGGGCTGAAAACTTGACCTTAGCCAGGTTTACATTTAATCGCGAGCCAAATTCTTACAGATTTCTTGGGGACAGCCCGGATCTTCTAGAAAAACTCAGCCCGCTCAACCGGGCCAGCCCGTTCCATACAATCAGGGTTTAAGTGTTACTTAAAAGTTTTTTCTAAGCATGCAATTTCCTGTTAATTGTTGTTACTGATGTTCTAACTTCCAAAATTATTAGAATCTCTTCTCAGATTTAAATGGTGCATGAGAGAATTAAAATGCGAGCAGGTTTATATTTAATATAATGGATTTTGTACATATTTTATATAGTTCTAAAAACGTTTTCCTAAAAGGAACGCTATGTTGTACCATAGGCGTGTCGACAGGTATAGAACATTCTGCAAATGCGAGGGACAGGAAAGTCTGTCGCAGATGACTAACCAAACTTGCATTGGTTTGCATAGGATAGATTTGCAACTGCTAAAATACACTTCCCTTTGTGTAAATGGTAAGTGTTAAGTTCAATTTTTGTTCCTAGTGGCCCGAATAGCCAACAGCTTATTAATGTTATTGTGCAGATAGTTAGGTGTATGCGTGGCTCGAAGTTATTTAAGATCAACTTGTCATTAATCGGCAAACCAACGATTTAGCGTGGAGAAGCATTTCGCATTTCTTAATAAGAGTTAATATCATTTGTCATCCAGAGTCCGAATTTATGCAAAAGTCGCGTGAAACAATTTTTTGTCTATCGTATATTTACCTACTGATAATGAAAATGTTCATCCATCCACAATTATTATATTTACCTACGTTACAACAACTCACTCTCACTAACGTTTTACATTTTACCAATGCACTATAATGTGTATTTATTATATAAGTGAAAAAAATTTATAGTTATACTATGAGGTAATCTTACGCTACATAAATTTCTGCTTTGTGTGAGTATTTTAACTTACTCTGTTGATCTATTAGAAATGCATGTGTACATTTCTATTGTAATAATTTGTGTTGAATAAGTTATTAGACATTAGTTATGAGACATTGTTTCTCAGTTTAAGCGAAACCACTCTGTTTAAGACATTTATCATATTCAATTCTACTAGGCACGAATAGTCCTAGATTTTTTTTTAATTTTGAGTATATCTTTTTTTTAATGTTGAGTGCTATGTAAGTGCAAAATTTAGTACATTTCGACAATGTATTAGAAAAAAAAATTTCACAACTTCAGAAATTCCCAGGTTTTTTTGGGTTTATAAAACAGAAACTTAATTTTAAGAAAGGGATTATAAAGTTTCTTCTTCGATTCCTTTTTACAACACCTGCTGACACTGCATACTTAATTCATTTCATACTAACACTTTAATTACTTGCGTCAATAACTTATGTTCAAAATATTTTATCAATTCATATTCTTCATGTAAGAGTATCTTGTTTTAATGCACCTGCGCTCGAACACTTGGAGCTCGAACGCCGTTCGTCTAGGTGTCTCCCCGCCTTTTTCAAAACGCTATATATACTCCTCAAACTCCAAACATGCATAGAACTAGCGAATGGTCGGTGCAATAAAACCGAGCATGCCCCTCGGTGATCGTGTTCGAGGAATTTAGCAGTACCGTCAGCGGGTTTATAAAGGCAGAGAATTCCCTTAGTTGAAAATCAGCGCTTTCAAGCCAGTTTAGCTTGGTAGAGAATCCCAATATTAACAACGGTAATGATAATTTGCCTCAGTTAGGGATGCACTGCGGTAGAGAAAAAACGTTGGAGTCTCTGCTGTCACTGTTAACTACTCCAGTCCACTCAAATCATGTTTTATCAGTTGGGGACAACGTGCAAGTTCGCACCAGCACTTTTAAAGCTGTTTTAAACGACGACATGTTGGTGATAATATTATAGTACCGTCAACTATTACATAAATGTTAGGTTTTATGAAAATTACCAAATGCGGAACATGTCGATCATTCAAATTTTACATATTTTCTCCGCATGATACATTTACACTAATAATAAAACTTATGTGTCGAAATTTTGCATTTCAATCGTATTTTGATCATCCAAGCAATGTTTGTAGGACCGAGTTTTTTTAAATGTGAGTGTTATCAGTTCAATCTTGATACAAAAAAGCATATGTTTATCTTTTTTAAAGACACTACTTCTCAACCAATTCCAACAAGCGGTATCATGCAATCATCAATTCCCAGCCAGCAAAGTAAGTTTAGCTCTCTAACATAAATAAGTCATTTAACTAATACTATGTATTTTGGCTTCATAGTTTTTGTTTTTGCTTCTTTGGATTTTATCAATCAAGTGAACATTATTTGAGCTATTCGATATTAATAAATCAATAATATCATTTGAGGTATGTTTTATGTGCTCGGAAATTTTCGAAGATTGCTAGGCCGGCCATTTCCGAACGGAGGGGGTATCGAGATATAGCAACACTAGTGTCTTTCGTTACGTTTGCGCCTGTGAGCCGCAGTCCAAAAATAATGTGGGCTCTGTCCACTGTTTTTGGCAACCAGAACTGACAAAATTACTATCTCCCCTGTGCTTATAGAATTCCAGCCGACTAAAGCCACCACCTCATGCAAGCCAAATTCTAAGCTTGAATCTCCACTGCCCTTCGGGATTTGGAAATGCTGCCCCTGCTAAGGGGACATAATCTTTACTTGAGCTGCCCATAGAGAAAGTAAGAGAAGAAAATATTTGCAATCGCAAAAAATAAATGTACTCAAAGCAAGGGCAGCACCTTAAAATTCCAAAGGGTAGGGGTGTTTAGGGGATGCTCATTAAATATGCTAACGTGGGGAAGATTTTGATTATTAATGGTGAAAATTTCTAGAGCTCCCTTCTTAGCGCCTATTTCTTATTTCTCCGGAAACTTTACATCATGACCAGATAATTTTTAGTGCAAACAATACAAATCGTATATGGGTGTGTAGATCAAGGAGTTATGCAACCAAAAGATTCTCCTCAAATCCCTCACAAAACAAGGGGTTGGATTATTTATCTTCCTATGAGAGCACTCTGCTAAGACATAGCCTGGGAGCAATACTCTCCAGGTTTAGGGGTGTGGATGCTTGTAGGAAACTTTTATTTGACCCTAAAAGATACTAAAATGGGCATGGCTCCTTCTCATCTACCCCAAAAGATGCCAATTCCAAACAAGTGACTATATAAAAAAGATGCTTTTATATTGAAGAAAATAGAAACTAGATACCCAACCATGTCATGCAGTAATTTGGATACAATCAATAACCATGAAGCAAATCAACACCATAATTGTCAAATCTCAAACATCTAAAGGTTAACATTTTGTCCTCATTCTCATGGACTCATTTACTGTATTTCTCTCAAATCACAACCTTGGACATTTCTTATACATTTGTTCTCAAGATTTCTGTGCTCTGGGAGTTGAATGTTACGAATTTTTTTTAAACGTAGGGACACAGGTAGCCCAAGCTAACGATGAGTATATTTAACATAATAGTAATTTAGTATAGAAATACAGAGAAAATGTATGGGGTTCTGAAAGTACGATATTTTTTGTTTAAATCCAAATAAAGATTGAGAAAAACACTCACCGTGTCTTCTTGATGTTCTCACTAATCCCATGACCCAGTTTCAGCGAATTCTGTTGGAGTTTATTTGACTTCAGTTACCCAGTATATATATAAGGCAAAGGTTGGAAGCGAACGGCCATTAGCGGACTCCAATCTCCCAAACTATTTGACCGATATTTCCCAAAAAAATACGTATATTGTATTATAGGGGTGTATGTCAGTCACTATTAAGTAAGAAAACGTCATCGAAACTTTCTGGTAGCAGTCTGATTTTGAACTATCATTAACATTGTAGGTTTAATTTAGATTTTCAATTCCATTCTTATATAATGTTTTCATTCTTTATTAGAAAGAACTATTTCTTTACCAATCACAAAGAACGAAACCATGAGAACTCCAGCTGTCAAAAATTCTAGTTTGACAAAATCGTTAAAAAATACAGTAACTCTTGTTAAAATATTAAAAATTTAAAAAACACGTTTTAAAATTTCTTAACGTTTCGATTGAAACAGCAATCTTCTTCAGGAAAATAAAATAAAAACGCAAATAATAAAAACCTAGTTTATTAAAAGGACTTGTGTAAATTCGATTGTTCTTGTTTTAAAAAGTTAAATTCAAATATTCATGCGGTAATGTTAAACCATCGTTCAGGCTGATTGCCTTTTCTCCAAAAACATTTATTTCCCAGGCTTCCTAATTAAGCCATTCGTACGAGTTGGATCACGTGCGTAAAATTTTATCGGAATCCCATGAGATTGGATTGCCTGTTATATGGCAATGTTCCGCAATTGCCGACTTAGTTTTTTTTTTTCAAATTCTTTACAGCTTTTTTTTGTTCACGCTCCCTCGTTGCGAATTGTCTTTTTGTATCACCCATATACATTTTTCACAGCTTCCACAAGGAATTTTATAAATCGATGCTGGTTTACTGGCCTCTAAAATAAATCGTTTGGGATAACAGTTGTCTTTCAAGGTGGATATGACATGTTTCATTTCACTCAAGCTTGATTTGACGAGGGGACAAATCCTCCAAGTTTAGTTTACTCTCATAATAGACATATTTCAGCTCCACTAAGCAAACACACAAAATATATCCCATCAGGTTTATTTGGGTGTAACATCCTATATACTATATAGCAGCAGGCATGTGGCTTGTGGAATACGAAAAACCATAAAACCCAGTGGGAAACTGGAAACGTATTCCCCGAACTCGCAACACCACGTCCGCCGGGGTCTAGGGGTGCTCTGCATGCTTTACATTGCTAATAAACGTTTTCAAAAATTTTTGCTATGTTTCACAGCCATATAGCGAGGTGAGCAAAAAGCCTTTACATCAAATTGTTAACAATATATACACGTTATTCTTTCGAATTTTTGGCTCAGGATATTTGAAATTAATCTTGTCATTTCTCATAAAAACTGCTATGTTTCACAACCATATAGCTGGATGAGCAAAAAGCCTTTACATTCTCCTATTATTAGGCAAATAATCAACAATATATACACGTTATTCCTTCGAACTTTTGGCACAAGATATTTTAAATTAGTCTGGTCATTTGTCGTAACAATTGACAAAAATTTAAAGAACCCGGCGTACTGATACGAAGCTGGAGCAGACCTAGAATGGCTCTACACGTGTTATCACGTCCTTATATACTCCTTAACTGCCCACAATCCCGCACAATATACTGGAACCCAGTCTTTGCTGGTTCCGTGCCGCAGAAATATCTATATTTCTGTCTAATTCGTTCATTGCATTCACTCGAACGCCAGAAATTACATTTTGTATTTCATGAATACCTTGCTTTTAATCACAAATTGTGCAGTTGATCTAACCTCAAATGTATTTTTAGATTTTCTCATCTAAAGCTATTTAACGTAGAGCGAGTGTAATTTGTAGAATGCTGAATAAAAACGCGACTACCTCATTCTAAGTTAGCCATTTTTTCTATATTTGTGGTCAAATAACTTTTCTCTTCGTGCACGTTGAGTAACTTTAGCATTAGAATAAGGCTAATAGGGTTAAGATTAGTGTTTATTTTTTTATGGATGCACTTTCGCTAACCTAGTAAACTGTAGTTTCGTTGTGCATCCACTATTCTGCAAATTCGACCCGCTGTTTTAATTTACATTCTATATTCCATCTTCATACAATGAACCAATTTGTTTTCATTCTATATTAGAAAGTACCACTTCTCTATCAACCACAAAGAACAAAACAATGGCAACTCCCGTCTCCGGTTACCGCGAAAGGTAATTAGTTCACTCTCATAATATTAATAAACACCTCGTATTTCATAAGACATGTATAGAGTTCATCACATTCTTTTTAATAACAAATTGTGCATTTGGCATATCAACCGTATATCAAGTGTCCCGTTTATGGCTATTTAACGAATTCTTCGCCTATCTTTCATTCACTCCGTTGTTTATGAATTCTTTACACTTGGAAATGACAGAAATTAGTATAAACTAGTTGTTTGTTGGTAAACTTAAATCTCATAAGTCGGATCCAATTGTAAACATTAAAAATACCTTGTCTTAATGCAATCAAAATATATTGACCATCTATAACGTTTTTTTTCACTCGTTTGTACACGGTGTTTACTTTTAATGCTGTTTTGAAATCTCCAATGTGAAAAAATTAATTGCACAAAATCTAATGGGAGCTTTAGTATCACATTAGGATCTGTCCCCATCACCAGACCAACTGGTTGGAGGCAAACAAAGCGCTGTAAATTTGTCTCTGGGATGACGTGGGATAAATCCATTTTGTAGTCTGAGTGGAGTATTTGATCACCGAGCCACGCTGCCACCGTATAATATCCTCAACTCGGACGTTTTGTATGGAAACATCCTAACCATTGCTGTATATAAACAGTAAAATAATGGTTCTTATTGTTATATGCAGTAAGGCAAACAGTTTGTGTAATACCAAAAACTGCTATAAGGACCTTCACATTCCAACTCTCCGCTCTTTTTTTGTCAAGATTCCTCTATTGAAGTAATCTTGAATTACGTTCGCTGCATGCAAAATTAATTCTAAGATGAAGATACTTTGCAAGCACAAAAATAACATTCAGCGTTAATGCTTCCTATTCAAATTGAATAGTAAGCAATTTATGTACAGACAAGCTCAAGTAGAAAAGCGGTTTGCACGAAGTAAATAGTTACTTATTTATGACATGTGCTGATATTGTGTTGTGTACATTTACAACTTCTATAATAGAGCCAGTTAGAGGTCGAGATAGTGTTAGGTAGATAGATCAAAATGTATTATTAGAGGAAAAGCTTTACAAGGTAAGAAATATCAAGTTTCATAAATTTACTGATTTACTTCGACTTTAAGAATAATTCTTTATTTGATACTAACAATGTTTTTTTCTGTTTCTATAGGTTTGCAGATTTGTTTTGTTCTTTTGTTATAGATGTTGTCCACAGAGAACTTCACCAACTTGAACGATTAGACACGGCACGTTTGTAACTGGCGTTTCTCTATAATCTACCAAGAAAACACAAGATAATGATAATAATAACTACAATAAATAAAAATAACAATAACAATGACATTTGAACAATATTAATCATTATTAAATAATATAAGGTGAATTTAATGCACTCGAACATACCTGATAAATTTATATGAACATAATATATATGTACAATATAGAATATAAAATAATTTGATATGTATTGAGAAAGGATTGTGCACCAGTCTGGCAGTTCTTCCTAAAAATAGATAACGTTTGTTTTCCTGCATAATGAGGATAAATAATCACTACAAAAGTTATCAGTAGCCGGAGGATCCTGGAAGTAGAGCCATTATATACTGTTTAGATATGATGTCTCCGGCAGGCAAAACCGATAGCGTCATTTTTAGTGTTATAAATGCGTTAGTCCCTGTATAAATGGAGTATAGTTGTCCCGGGTATAAAAAGGTCACACATCTATACTATTATGACCGAGCTGATTTCAGTTCCATAAAATATTTCTTTGTAACGCGAGAAGTACCTCTTACGTTTGAACTAAAACATATTTAATTACAAACAACAAAACTCTAAGTATAAAACGCCGCCCTAAATTCAATCCCCTACCCTATCCCTGAATCTAGAACTCTAAAACAATGACCTTTATAATCAGAACCTTCCCTCCCCTTTTCAGGGATTTCTCGATATAGCTGACAGAATATCAAACAGTTCTCATTCTTTAAAAGACCCTGAAACGTCTTGAAATGTATTCAAAGACCAACACAACTTTTTAAAAGAATATGTTATTTATTTATGTTAAACGCTCTTTAATATTGTTGTCTATTTAGCCTAAGAAATGTTGTCATGTTAAAATCATTTTGTTAAGTTTTGTTAAGCACGTTTAATTGTCAATTTGTCTTATGTTTAATTTATAAAGTTTACGACAAGAAATGTTACCTCAATGCATGCGTTGTTTATCATTTCAAATGTGGTCAACGGATTCAAGAACAAAGGCAAGTTTCTTATAATTAGTAATATATCTGGTTGTTGTAAGTTTTCTAATCTTAAATTTTTTTCAAACGAAGTTTGATTGTCTTCTGTAAAAAAATATTTTTCTCGGGGAACTCAAGCCTTTGCCTAATACTCAAGGAGACTCCAATTTTTTACTTGGGTAAATTGGATATCTTTGTGGTTTTTAAAACACCTATAATTCAGTGTGCTGATAATGATAATTCGAAACATCGTATCTTAACCCTTGTTGCTGTTTTTAGTGTTACTATTTAATGTTTGATATTTTTTTATTAAAATATTCTATTCTTAGACAGCAAGCGTCCTTAATTTTCCTTATTAAAATAATGGCGAAAGAAGTGTAGGGGACACACAAGACGTAGTCGAGTGTTTTCCCTACTTCTTGAGTGCTCTATCCGCTTCCTAAGTGCTTTACAACAGAACAGATCACAGGCGAGGCTTCTTTATTTGTTTTATGATTTAGAAATTGATTAATTTCCTCGAATTCGCAAACTTTTTTAAAGCCAATCGAAAGCGAACATGCAGAGGTAGCGTAAGCAGCATACATCTGTACTACTATAAGGTACACCGTACATCTGTACTCTAATAAAGTACGCTGCTTCAGCCAATCAGGGCGCGCGAAATATAAAATGTTAATTATAAAAAAGGATACAATCAAATAACTTCTGTCAAACAATTCAAGGCATTCTTAAGTCTCTTTACTGATGCTTCGTATTTCCGCAACTCGTCGTAGTGGCGTCTGAAGAACTTCGTGAAAGCTCTGCTAAGTATCTTCTTCTTAAAGCCTTGCTTCTTTAACTTGGTCAATAAGAGCTTGTTTCTTGCTATTAAGTCAACAATATAAAATCTTTCAACACTTTTTTCTCCTCAATCGGGTTAAAATCGATAAGTTATCGCGTGTTTAACCTTCAGCTGAAAAAAGTAAATAATTAGAAAACCTAATACAGGTTCCATATCATTAAATATTTTAACATGTAGTAACCTTAACAACAGTAAAGCGAAATTATTACAACCTTGGTTTGGGTTGATCTCTTGAGCAGCTATGCAGCATCGCTTCCAGGTTGGAGGTATTACGTCAATGGAAAAAAGCTCCGGGCTCGCAAGTTGACTGTTACGCTGGAAAACAAACGATGTTTGGCTTTGTAAACGCTCAAAATAAAATTCAGTCATGCATGCTCGCACAAACATGTAAAAGGTATATATTTAATAACCTACGACGAGAGAAGATAGCCATTTTTAAATTAAACGGTCAATTAACTTGCAACAGGTACAAAATTTGCAAGACAAACAATATATTAAAATCTTTCAACACTTTTTTCTCCTCAATCGGTTTAAAATCGATAAGTTATTGCGTGTTTAAACTTCAGCTGAAAAAAGCAATAAAATTTTGCATCACTTAAAACTAGGGTAAATAATTAGAAAACCTAATGCAGCTTCAATATCATTTAAAACTTTTATATGTAGTAACTTTAACAACAGTAAAGCGAAAATATTACAACCTTGTTCTGGGTTAAACTTTTGAGCAGCTATGCAGCATCACGTCAATGGAAACTAGGTCCGGGCACGCATATCACGCTGAAAATCAAGCGAGATTTGGCTTTGTTAAAACTCAAAATAAAATTGAGTCATGCATGCTCGCACAAACATTGAAAAGGTATATATTTGATAACCTACGACGACATAAGATGTTCATTTTTAGGTTAAACGGTCAAATATCTTGCAACAGGTACAAAAGTTGCAACACAAACAATATAAAACCTTTCAACACTTTTTTCTCCTCAATCGGTGTCAGTAAAATCGATGAGTGATAGCGTGTTGAAACTTCAGCTAAAAAAAGCATTAAAATTTTACATCACTTAAAACTAAGGTAAATAACTCGAAAACCTAATGCAGCTTCCATAGCATTTAAAATTTTAACATGTGGTAACCTTATCAACAGTAAAGAGAAATTACTACAACCTTGTTCTGGGTTGAACTCTTGAGCAGCTATGCAGCATCGCTTCCAGGTTGAAGGTATTACGTCAATGGAAACAAGGTCCGGGCTCGCAAGTTGACTGGTAAACTGGAAAACAAGCGCTGTTTGGATTTGTTAACGTTCAAAATAAAATTGAGTCATGCATGCTCGCGCAAACATTCAAAACGTATATCTTTGATAAACTACGACGGCATAAGATGTTTATTTTTAAGTTAGACGGTCAATTATCTTGAAACAGGTACAAAATTTGCAACACAAACAACATAATATCTTTCAACTCTTTTTTCTCCTCAATCGGTTTAAGATCGATAAGTGATAGCGTGTTGAAACTTTAACTGAAAAAAGCGTTAAAATTTTGCATCACTCAAAACTAAGGTAAATAATTACAAAATCTAATGCAGCTTCCATATCATTTAATATTTTAACAAGTACTAACTTTAACAACAGTAAAGCGAAAATTTTACAACCTTGTTCTGGGTTGAAATTTTGAGCAGATATGCAGCATCGCTTCCAGGTTAGAGGTATTACGTCAATGAAAACTAGGTCCGGGCTCGCAAGTTGACTGGTACGCTGGAAAACAACGATGTTTGGCTTTGTTAACGTTCAAAATAAAATTGAGTCATGCATGCTTGCGCAAACATTCAAAACGTTTATCTTTGATAAACTACGGCGGCATAAGATCTTCGACTTTAAGTTAAACGGTCAATTATCAAGAAACAGGTACAAAATTTGTAACACAAACAATGAAAAAACTTTCAACTTTCTTTTCTAATTAATCGGTTTAAAATCGATAAGTGATAGCGTGTCAAAACTTCAGCTAAAAAAACATTATAGTTTTGCATCACTTAAAACTCAGGTAAAAAATTAGAAAACCTAATGCAGCTTCCATATCATTTCATATTTTAACAAGTAGTAACCTTAACAACAGTAAAGCGAAAATATTACAACCTTGTTCTGGGTAAAAAACTTGAGCAGATATGCAGTATCGCTTCCAGGTTGGAGGTATTAGGTTAATGGTAACTAGGTGCGGGCTCGCAGGTTGACTGCTACACTGGAAAACAAGCGATGTTTGGCTTTGTTAACGTTCAAAAAAAAATTGAGTCATGCATGCTCGCGCAAACATTCAAAAGGTATATATTTGATAAACTACGACGGCATAAGATGCTCATTTTTAAGTTAAACGGTCATTCATCTTGAAACAGGTAAAAAATTTGCTACACAAACAATGTAAAATCTTTTAACTCTTTTTTCTAATTAATAGGTTTAAAATCGATAAGTGATAGCGTGTCAAAACTTCAGCTAAAAAAATATTATAG
>JAOBRB020167551.1:0-12721 GCA_027575285.2 Zoanthus pulchellus
TTCAACTTAAGAGGCCTCAGGGCTCTTTTCGTTCAAAAGCCTAACTGATTGTTACCCGTGTAAACGGTTAAAAAAAATTGTCCGGACCAACTTTTAATGGGTCCGGACCAGGTTTTCTCTGTAGTGTAAATGTGGCTTTTAGTCTCAATTTGCTCGTTTTTTAATTTTTTTCTATGGTCAGTTTGAAGTAATGACAAAATTTCAAACAAAATGACAAGGCATATGCATTAAAAAACAGTGCGGATTGTCTGAAGAACTTTTCTTATTATATGAATGTGAAAATATGGCGCTTCTGTGTTTTTACTGTGAACATTGCGAATGGGTAAATTACAAGATTCAGTACAGTTTCAACAAGAAACATTTTTTACTTTTTTCCACCCCAGCCTAAGCTTATTCTTAAACTGCTGTTAGTTCTGGGCCAGTCTGAGCCTAGTATCGCTCTTATTTTAAAAATGTGTATCATTATATAACGTCAATTTCAAAACTTATAATATTGGATATACTAATATTTGATAATGGCATCATGCAATGGCCACATTTGATCGCCGAAACGATATTTCTAATTTTTAATCTAAAGATTTACGTGTTTAGTTACGGAAAATATAATGTTAACAATTTTTAAATACATTTACTTTATGGCCACCGGCTATTAGTCATTGGAAAGATTAAAAGTTAAATATCATAAAAAAAAGTGGCGACGTTCTTGTGACACTGAGATACTGAGATAGTCATGGATAGTTGCCTAAAAAGTTATTTGAAGATTTTCTTCATTGCTACCCTGCCAAAAGAGTCTAGTCTCATTTACACTTCTCCGTACGAGTGAAGAAACGTTTCTTTTCTCGTTTAATTTTCTCGTTTTCTTCGTCCGTATACGGTGAAGTGTAAGTGAGACTCTGCTCGTAGCTGGGTACTTCATAATAATTGCAACTATGAAGGTTTTAAAATTTCCTCACTTTAGGCTCAGCTCCTAGTCAGGGTATGGTTTTAGCGTTTGATTTTAAATATAGCGTTATTCTTAATGTTCCGTTGTAAATTAGTCACGTCTATATAAAACAAGGCTAAATAAGTGTAGCTTAAATTTCGTGTTCAATTTGAAACCCTTTAACAAGGTGGAATAATAAACAAAAGGCTTATTGCCGTCAAGTGTTAATTATTGTGTCGTGTAACAGTAACTCCCCCTCTGGAAATTGAAGATAACATTTTGTTTTTTATAAAGGTATCTGAGCAGACAAGAACACTGGGGAAAATAGTCTAATTACACAAAGAGCAAAGCAGTTACTGTTCCGCGGCATCAGCATGCAGGATACCCAAATTGTGCTCATACGATTGTTTTTTTTCTGCACGAAAACGTTTTTCTAACTGTACTCAGTAGCAGTCAAGGCGACCATGGTTACAAATTTTTTAAACAAATATGACATAACAAAGTATGTCGATAGATAAAACTTTTTGTCATCGCTTTTGTATCACGCACTTGACTCAGTACTCTTGTTGCTTAGCAAACATCATTCTATATGCATGCATTTTCTGAAAACTCTTGAACATTGAAAATACTTAAGAAATAAAACTTGTTTTCAATGATTTATAGTTTGGTAAAAACTGAGGACGACGTTTGGAAAGATTCGAGAAAAGATTATTGGTGAAATGCTACCCGTCTTATATTTTCAACTATGGAAACAGTCTCAAGACTGTCAAGTGTTTGATAATGAATTAATTGTTTCTATTACGTTTCTTCTGCAATTTGAGATGCTAAAAATAACAGAATTAAAAACAATTTGAGGCTGAAATCACTAAACAATTAAGAACAATGGGTATGTACAAAATGTCAGTCACGAATGAAGACGACCCTGCATGCAATTTTAAGTCCCACACAGTTTCAACGTGTAATTGATAGAAGATTTTAAACAAAGTTTGAAAAAATGCATACATTTAGAAAACAAATGTATCAGAATAAACGCTCAGTTCCACAGTTTCCCAGATGCGGTACTTGCGTCTAAGCATTGTTTATTCCAAATACCGATTCTACCAGCTTTTATTTATAAGACTCAGTGACCAGTAAATTTTGCCGAGATTCATTGTTCTTAAATATATAGGCCTATTTCAGCCTCAATTTATTCTTAGTTTATTCTTAGTTTATCCTTAGTTTATTCTTAGTTTATCCTTAGTTTATCCTTAGTTTATTCTTAGTTTATCCTTAGTTTATCCTTAGTTTATTCTTAGTTTATCCTTAGTTTATTCTTAGTTTATTCTTAGTTTATCCTTAGTTTATTCTTAGTTCATCCTTAGTTTATCCTTAGTTTATTCTTAGTTTATTCTTAGTTTATCCTTAGTTTATTCTTAGTTTATTCTTAGTTTATTCTTATTCTGTGAGCAGTTAACAATAACGAAAAAAATACGACAAGGCATTGAAAACAGTGCTGATCGTTCTGTGAGAAAATAGATAGTATATATATACTAAATGTCAAACGGTGCTTTTATGTTGTGCACATTGCGAACGTAAATAGTGCGACGCGAAACATTTTCACTCTTTAGCCTCCGTCGGAACTTGGTCTTAATTTTCGGCTAATCTGAGCCTTATGTTCATCTTCTTAATTAAAAGTGTGTGTAATTAAATCAAACTTTAAGGAAATTGATCAAAGTCCAAAGCATAATTCCGTACAATTAAATATTTACACATATGTAAATAAACACATTTACAACTTAAGGTTGTATTTGTTGTTACAGGTTCAAATTTTACGAAAAATGAAATGAGTTAATTGTTGGTCCATGCAAAGCAGCAGATATGGTGAAAACGGCCGTTGCGCAAAAGTCGATAAAATCCTTTATTTATCGTAGTTATTTTTTAGTACATATATGCACACACAAAAGATTCAGATAATTTTGATAACTCGATGTTTTAAAAGAAGCTTCTAAAATGAATGATTTAATTAAATTTAAGCTAAAAGGTTATTCATCACCGTAACAAGTGATCTGAATGTCCGCCCTTCTCCAGAGCAACTAACAGAAAGCAAACGTTTTCAGCATTTCAAAAAGAGATGGCTCGATAACGAGTGTACTGTCACAATTTGTAATAGCGTCGTAATTTTTAATACCTGTTTAACCTACTCCCTGACTCATTCTCTCGGTACAATTCCTGCCTTTATGGCCCCGGTATGTACAATATTTCGGAAGCCTAATTTCCATAATACTTGACTATTGTTTCATATACACAAGGAATGGACTGTTACATAATGTATAAGTATGTGCGTCCATTGCTAAAGAAACCTAGATCTACCCAGATAAAACACGCAATGCATTAATTAAGTACTCATTAGTACGGAAGAATTAGAATGTCCAAAATACATTAGACCCAGCAATTTGTTTCATGGCATTGCATAATTTAAACTGCTCATGTCCATAGTGACAAGTGAGTATGGTATGTAACAAGAATACTTAAGGTTGGAGTTCTTATGACCGGCACAATTCAAAATGTTGCATTTCAGTTCACACTCCAGGTTTCTATATTCAGTTCTGTTACATTTCTGGACTGATGAATAGTATATAGTTCAAGCTCGCTAATCGATTTTGATCAAGAAGGGATAACACAAACTCAAAAAATCTATCTGAATCTTTTATTAGGGAGGGTCTTATAAATTCTTGCTGAAAAATAACGGGTCTTGAAAATATTTGGCAATAAAATATTAACGGACTTTGAAAAATAACACCAAACAGCCCTGTTTCAAAATTAAAATAAAGGTGAGGTTTTTATATTTCATTATTTGACTGAACATTCCTGACTGCCAGTTGTCAACAAACACGCTTGAGTTGCTGTTAAATTGTGGCACAATTTTCCAATGATCTTCTTACTTTCATAGTTTTTTTTATTGATTTATATCGTAAGATACTGTCGGCACATTATGGTTAGGCTTATGCTGTCGATCGGGGCTGCATGAGGGGTTTTATCATCCCATCAGCCATTGGGAATTCATAATACACGCCCACACTCCATTTTTCTGACCTTTAGCACCTGCTGGTTATTATGCCTCTTTTTCAAACTGATCACTAAAGCTTTCTTTATATTTTCGTTTTAGACAGTCGATGTTTCCTCAATCTTGTAACGTAGCAAGGAAGTGGGTTTTTGTTTTTCAGACCAATTCCATCTATGTCGGCTGGGCGTTACAAGCCCCGCACCGATTCTCGGAAAATGGGCAAAGCGTCATGTCCCTGTCCCCCCGGAAAAATGCTTCACTACAATAACGTTTTTCCACGGCCATACCCCCGTTACTCCCAAACAGGTCTTTTTAAGATTATCCCTATGTTATTTTTGAAAATGTTACAGAGCTCTTCCGCGTTTGGTATTTGTGCTTTAAGTGCACTTTTCACAAAACGACTGGGAATGATGAAATTGTGGGCAACAAAGAGTAGGTTCGTGCGCAGAACTTTTGCTGGAGGGGGGGGAAGGTATTGGAAACAAATTTTTTTGGGGTCCCTCACTGACATGACGTCATTTCATGACAACTTTCATATTTTCAGGATAGCACACGGTTACAAAGTTCAGTGTAAAACTAACTCTTTTGCCGGACTGAAAAATTAGTTTTTATTCTTATTACTTATTGAGATTGTATTACAGGTAAAAAAAAGCTTCTAAATATGCTTTGATCATTTTCTATAATAAGCTATATTTTTTTATTTATTACTTTTATGATGGAGTGAGCCTTTACAGCCGTTGGGGGAGGGTGTGTGTGTGCACTAACAGCACCCCCTGCGTATGAGCATTTAGAGGAAAGTCATTTTGTAAGTTTTGTCAACGAATTAAACAATTCCTCAATTAATCAGTTTATGATTATTCCACCAAAACATCCAGGTAAACAACCTGCGAGTAACATACGGTTACTACATTGTCTTAAAATAACGTCAAAGAAACGTGTATATAAATGCTTTACGAACCAAGTCGCCAGTAAACTGCTGGCGCTCATCTCCAGTTTCAGTACTACTAATTTAATAAGCGGATGAAAATCTTTAACTCCCCCTGGAATGGTTACTAATCCATCGCTGCTCCCAGCAGACGCTGCTTCTCATTCTAAAACACCAAGGGTTTATTAGTCGCTTTTTCTTCTTTTTTGTTGATATTGCGAGAGAGTTCTACGTTACTCGCAATTTCAACGAAAAAAGAAAGAAAAGCGACTAATAAACTCTTATTAACACATGCTACCAGGAAAGATAGAAAGCTGTGGTTGCCTAAACACGGGAAAGAAAAATAGACAGCCATTCAGATTATCACACATAGCTGCGCATTCTCATAGCCTCTAATCACACACTTTCAGACGTAATCAGTAGATTCATAATTAGGATCAAAATCGTCACTAGTCTCATGACTACTCTCCCCACCAACGTCGTCAGTTGTTCCAGAGGGGTTTGGTACCAGCACACTATACAACTGCGAGTCCTTCTCAAGCTTTGAGTGTCTACGCAATTCTACAGAACTTCTATGAACGTTCTCACTACGCCCTACCGGTACTTTTTCAAAAATTTGTTTGGCGGAGTGTGTTTTCCCATTTTTAGCTGCATACCGATGCTCACCTTTTTGTCTTAAATGGTACTTTTTCGAACCTCTACTTGAGGACGTTTTCCGTTTGGAAGATCGATGTTTATCATGAAACCGCTTTTTCCCTACAGCTTCACAAACTGAGTCTCGAAGATTTTTAGTTTGACTTTTATTGTAAGAGCTTAAGGGGAATTGTTCGGATTTTTTGTTTCTAGTCTTTGGTACTTCACTGACTTGACAGGGTTCCTCTTGTTTGCTTACAAGCTCTTTCTTGATGATGTGAGAATTTTCAAAATTCTGGTGATGTTTTTGACGATGTTTTTTGCTTCTTCTTCTTTCGTATTCGTTTCTATGTTTATTGTTATTAACAGCAATCGCAAACATAGGTTCGGGAATGTCTACCACTACACTTGCAGGTCTAAGGTCTGGTTGCGAGGTAATCCGATGCTTTTCACAATGTCCTTTAGCAAGACCTGCTTTGTTCATCGCATGTTCCATTGTGCGACAATTAATTGGCCTCTCATCAACAAAATGAACACTTGTACTAGAACTTTTCTGAAAACGTTTGGTTACCTCGATTTCTGAACTTTCTGAAGCGCTTGCAGTGTATCCGTTAACACAACAGGAAGGAATGGAGTCTGTTCGTTGCTGGTTTTCAATGTCGATAGAAGAACTTTTGAAAAATTTCCGAGGTAAAACTTTGTCTTTGAATGAATTTGTGTTCATGGTTGTGGGTGATGAGAAAACAAGATGGCCAGTGGATTGGATATTTACAGCATTTTTAGAATGATCTGAATACTCACTTTTACATCGTAAAGCCGTTGCATTTGATAGAGCGGAAGCAGCTTGTAGGCCTTCCTGACTTTGTTGATGAAGAACAACTGGAGCATTTAGGTCAAACGAGCTGTATGTCTTGTGATTGTTACCATGGAAATAAGGATGCGGAGGTAAAGATGAAGCTACCGCTAAAGAGATTGGAGAAACCGCTGACGAGTCACGACCTTTGCTTTTGTCTGCTTTTAGCACAAAATCTCCGGTGCTTCTTAAACCTAAGTGTGACTCGGTGTCGTTGCTGAGATAAAGAGATTCCAATCGCACAAAATCCCTC
Source organism: Zoanthus pulchellus (assembly GCA_027575285.2). Classification (NCBI taxonomy): domain Eukaryota; kingdom Metazoa; phylum Cnidaria; class Anthozoa; order Zoantharia; family Zoanthidae; genus Zoanthus; species Zoanthus pulchellus. Next base: position 6,630 of record JAOBRB020167551.1, read on the forward strand.
TCTGCGAACTGTAATGTCGATGGGGATTCATATGCAGTTTCGATTTCAGACGTTTTTCGAACATCTGGCAATGTGTTATATTTAGGAATTTTTTTATCGCTTCTGCGTAGTAAGCAGTCTTCACTGATAACTTCCCCAAAGGATTTTTGCAAATTTTGGCTTTGCGTTTGAGAAGGAACCATTTTGCGTGGTACAGAGCTAGAAAACGCCCCCAAAGAAAGAGCTCGTTTGAGCTCCTCAAATTCTTCTCTCGATATAAAATTTGAGGCTGATGAATCTTGTATATTCGTAGTCTGCGTTCCAGTTGCAATAACAGAAACAGTTTTTCTAGGACAAACTGCAAATGGGGGACTTTCGCTGTCGCAGTCATAGTAAACCGAGTCGCTGTCCTCATCGGGCGAAACAACTCTAACGTTAACAGATCCTTTCGTGACGTCGCCTCCATCTTGTTTTTTCTTTTTTACCTTTCTTATAACTTTAACAAGAAGACCTACAACTTTTTTCACCGTACTAGCAGGATCACTTGAAGAGTTGTATGCACCAGACGTTACCGACCCCAATGCTGCTACTACATCCGGGCCACCAACCTGGTTGTCACAGGCTGCCCGTGTAATTCCTTCGGCAGAAACCACAGTTGCTGGAGTTGATAACTGGCCAGAGCTAGATATAAAAGTCGATTCTGGAGTTTGTGCTTTCTTTTTGTTTGCAACTCGGACCACCAATCGTATAAGACGAACACCTATCTGAATTATTCCACCTGATTTTTTCTTTGCAGCACGAACTCCCTCCTTTGCCTTACTCGTCGCAGCCTCGGCTGTAGCAGTAGCATTAGCCGCCATTTTTGTTGACTCGTCTAGAGTAAAGTTTTTGATCACTTTCGTTTCGGCTTTGAGTTTCTCCGCGGATTCTTCCGGTTTCTTTATCATATCGGCAGCGATACCAACAACATCATTTACAGCAGTGATGTTTTGAGTTGTATTAATGATTGTTTGTGGAACACCAGTTGAATCAGACAAAACACCTGCTGCGGTCGAAGAAATCTCTTCCTGGATAGCAAACGTCTGATTTTTAAGCTTTTTTGTACCCAAAGAAACCGAATCTAAAGTCTGAAGTCCTTGTTGTTCTGCAGTCATTAGTGTTTCACTAACGATAGTTGAAGTTTTCCCGACTACCGATGCAACTCCTTTTTCCACATCTGCTACTCCATCTTTAAATATATCAACACCTTCGTTCTTTATGTCCTCCAGAGTAACGTCTTCTGGAATCACATAACTTTGATTTAATCCTCCAGACTTCTCAGTTGGCATTTTAGTCCTAATTTGGCTGGCTACATTTGAAACGTCTTCAATATTTTTGGTTGATTCTTGCTCGCGAGGAGTACTCTCTCCATTCTTCTTCTTACTTAATGACCGTTTAAGCTTTATGACTACACTTGCTGTCATAACAACGAGTCCTATTACCCTCCTTACAGTACTTTGAGGAGAAGGATCATCAGGGGGGCCATGTTTTCCTTCTTCTACTCCGCCTTTAAAAAAAAGGTAATATTTGAGCTGGAAACATGATTTTATTAGTACAAAGCTTTTGAGGTTTTTCAGCATGCCAAGATTTATATGATTCAGGAGGTAAATCTTCTATTTTTTATTACTGTTATAATTTTTATTGCTGTTACTATTACTCAGAATGAAATAATTTTCCGAGTCACAGATGCCAACTTAAATATGAAATATTTAAGACTTATTGGGGGAACACGATGTTTCCTGAGGAGATCAGTCAATAAGTGTTTTATTTTATAGCAAGTTTCAAAGGAAACGAAAAGTGAAAATTAACAACAAAAACGTAGCCAGAACTCAGAGAGACAAATCGGCCGAGATACAAAGGTAATTTGTCGTAACATTCACGACTTCCGGAATTATTAAACCCCGGTGGTTAATATAATGCATTAACCCCTGCTCAAACTGGTTCAAACCTGACAAGCACGATTTTGAGGTAAACAGTCGGATTTCTTGCCTTTTACGTGACATATTTTTAACCAAATCACATTCTGGAACAAATAAACTTTGAAACTTTCTATTTAATAAAATAGATTGAGGTGGGTAGTTAATTTCCCATGTCCGTATCTCAAAGAAAAGGTCAAAAATAATTATTGTTATGGATTCAGCGATATTTATTTAAAAGCTGAACATGATGCGATATTGTAAGGAAAAATATAGGACCTTTTTTCTATTTATGCTTTTGAAAAACGTATAAATAAGAAAAATGCAAGTCACTTTGTTTTGGTGATTTATAATAACATTCTGCAGATTTTTCAACTTTTAAAATTTTCTCACCCAATTCAAAAAGCTCTTTCAATTCGAACACAATTAGCTTAGAAAACGGCCGTTATTTTAATTTTTTTACAAAACTTAGGAGGTATCTGCTTCGTTTTACTGCCCGCTGTGGAATGTAAATAAACAGCTGCGAGTATCCCATAAAAGATTGATAACAGAAGCTTTAGGGATTGTGGTTTCACCCAAATGACTTATATTTAAAAGTTATACCTTCCTCACTATTGTACTCTTTAATCAGCTCTCCCTCCGCATTATCACCTAGTTGTGTTTCTCCTCCTTCTATTTCTTCTTCAACACCTTCCGCAACATCTTCTACTGCATCCACAACATCCTCTAAAATGTTCAAGGCTTCACCGAGTCCCCCTTCGTCTTCATCTCGCTTTCCTTTTCGTTTCTTTGTTCCAAATAAAAACACAGAAAAAGTTACAACAAAGGAAAAAGACGGAAAGAAAGCCATCTTCCATCCCTCAAAACCAAACAATCCTAACAAATCTTTGACGAGTCCCATTGATGAGTCAACTACGGCCAGAAATGTGACAATTTCAAACATGAACTTGTCGATATAGTCAGCGAAATCTTCAATGATTTGCAGAAACTCTTCTGTCACTGTTAACTGTTGTTCAGCCGGGGTTTCTTCAAGTAGATCTTCCATTGTTCCTGATGCAAGATAAGTCCCTGCAAAATATGGACTAGCCTTTGCCGATTAGTAAAAATTGTTTTGACTATCTTTAATAATAGTTTATTGTTTACTATTTAAGAAATTATCATTAGATTAGTTTGGAGATTTTAATAAAACTTTCCCACAAACCGCGAACCTGTCATTGTCAGTTTATCACAAATTCTTTCTATCATGGTTTTGAAGTAAAAAAAAAGAGGATTTACGAGATATTATTACAGGGTGCTAAAACATCACGGTCCATCCGGATGATAGAACGGCTTTTAGGTTTCAAAGGTTGCTACAGTAAATTGACCAAGGTAGTGCTATTTATATACTTGATTTATTATTTGGTTGAGTTTACGTCATCAGTTATCTCATTTGCATATTTTAATCATTTTTCAAACTTAAATATTTCTGGAACTAATGCAGATATTTGTAAACAGTAAATGGGATCTGTAATGTTATAAACCTGAAAAATCAGGGCCAAGGGGTAAAAACGTGGTCATACTAGCACTTAAAGGTTAATAAATCTTTATCAGGCTTTTTTCGAATCAGTTAAAATTTAATAAAGCTATATTTCAAGGGGGAGTATTAAAGCTTTGGTGTCTGGGTTCGAAATAAGCAACTGATCAAGCAAAACTTGAAAAATAAACACCTAGACGAGATATTTTGAGAATGTTTTGCAAAATCATAGTTTATTCGGGACATCCTTTGTTTCTTTTCATCAAAAATATCCAGATTTTACTAACAATATATTGTCTGTTTTTTGCTGGCTTTATTTTTCTGATATAGTGGGAAAAACGGTTTGAACAGGCCAAACTCTTCATTTTGTTTGGCCATTTCACCATGGCGGACTTCAATAAAGTAGCTTTTAGCTAGTTTTTGGAGAAAATGCAGGTAATAAAACTATATACCTAAGAAATAATGTCCATGCAGCTTCAAAAAATTTAAGATAAAACATGCGAGGATGTTTGTATGGGACACGGTGTTTGCATAGTTTTCAGTCAGTGTTGTTGGCAATAAAAAGGCGACAAAGGTTAGTAAAATGAAATAAATTTTGTCGGATATTATCTCCTCGTTGTTTTCAGTTGTTGGCAATCTCCTGAAATTTAGTAGATTTTGAGTTATCTTTCTTTTTCAGGTGCATAGTGTACTAATTGCAAGGGGTTTTCAGTCTCAAGAAAAGAAAAGCGGCAGCCGTTGGCGAAAATATTTAGTTTCGAATTTCAAAATTAGTATTTTTATCCTTTTATCAAAATAAAACTATATGAAGATGATTCTGTTTTCATATTTTCGTCTGTGTATTGTTCATTAGCAAATTCAGAGTATTTTCCGTTATGCGCATAGCCTTGAAACTCCCCCATTAAACGGCGCATAGGCCGTGTTACACAGGGGAATATTTTCAGCAACTTGCAGTGCAATGCTGACGATATCCAAAGATTGCAATATTCTGTGACATATCAGATGAGGGCAATTTTTTCTCGCAAATCTCATTAATCTCGTCTGTTGTCTAGGATAAAAGCAGCTACGTCAGCGCAATGTCATGTTTATGAGTGATTTGATTGGCTCTTCATATTGGTTGCGACATTGGTGTTGCGAGGAAAGTTGCTAACAGCATGCAACATACTGCAACTATAGCTTTGCAACAACAATATGCAACACGCTGCAACTATAGCTTCGCAACGTTGCGACAAGTAGAAGATTGTTTTAATTTTTCCGCAACTTCCAAAGTAGCATTGCTAGCTAACCAATTTTTTCAGCAACTTGCAACGTAGAGGCACAATTTCGTTAATTTTGAAAATAGGAATAAAGTAATTGCACTGAAGAAAGGCCCGAATGACACAAGAACAAGAGACTATAAATTATCGAGCAAAAATTCCCTAAACAATGCATTAATGCTTCAAACATACTATATATATATATTTTTTAGTTATTTGAACGTTCCTGTAAACGGCAAACATTTTGTAAAAAATCTACCTATTAAACATGTTATAAAATCTGTATAACTACAAATTCCTAATAATTTTCTATAAACTTCAAATTTTTCTTACTATTTCTTAACATTGTTTACTTTTTTGTTGAAATGTTTTTCAGTTGCTGTTATATGCCAAGGACAAGGAGTTTTTCCTCTCACTTCTTTCAGATGAAGATTACTAAGTTGTACTCCACTTTTTAAAAAATTGTGCTACATTATTTTCATGTCGTCTTTTTCATCATCCTCATATGTGTGGTTTATCATATGCACGTGTTTTAGATAATCTACACGTACTAGAACTGCTGCTATTATGTGTGTGGTGTATCATATGTACAACACATTGTACTCCAGTTCTATACTGCAAGGTGAGCTCTTTGCAGCCCACTATCATTAGTAATTGTCATTCTTATCGTTTGTAAATAGCGTTTTCCATCATCTGCCAATTGTTTGCCTAAACATAATCTTCAGCTTGAGCATCATCATCACCATCACGATTATCAACCATCAATCATCACGATCACTAATTATAATGATCATAAATCATCATTAAACATAATAATCATCGTCAGAATTTCCTGTGTTCTCAGCAGGTGCGTTGTACGTGGAGTAAATGTCACAGTCAGCAATATCCACCTCTCCCTGCAAACTCATGAAAAGGGCTTCTTCCAAACTGCGTTGCATTTGCCCGATTTCGATCATCTTCTCTTCCCTTTGAGCATGCGCAGCAATGCTTTGCCCGTACTCCTACAAAGGGAAGACAAACAAGAAGTTGAAACACAAGCAAACGAGGCGAAAATATATCTAACTATCCACAAAAGACAACAAGATGTGATAATAAATTATCTAATTTATCATATACACCAAATACCAAGTGAGTCTTTGAACAAAATTCAAGTTTGCACAAGTGAAACTAACACTGCTTAAAACATGTAAAACAAGTTCTCTTCGATGGAAAACTTTTAATAATTTAAAACATAAGTCATTTACACGACATTTTTTTATCATGGCGTAAATGACAGGATCTTATCAAGGACTATTGATAGTAGTGGTTGTTATCTTCTCGGATAAGGACGTTAAACCGTAGGCCCAGTCTCTCGATCTCTCTGTCGAGGGACTTAAAAGAACCCACACA
>JAOBRB020167661.1:0-12721 GCA_027575285.2 Zoanthus pulchellus
AGAGAGTGACCCCGAAGTTGGGGAGAGATTTTGTCTGTGGAAGATGCAAGAAACAAGCTAATGGATTAGTGGGACTGAAGGAGGAGTTGTGTGAAATGGTGGAAACTGTGAAACGTTTCTGTTAATTAGGAGGGAGAAGTGACAGCAAGGGTAACAATTGGGTGGGTGAAGTTCAAGGAATGTGGGGAAATGCTTAACTCAAAACGGTTCTCACTTAAGATGAAAGGAATGCTTTATTGGAGTTGTTTGAGATCAGCGATGTTATATGGGAGTGAGACATGGTGTTTAAGGGAAAATGAGATGGACATTTTGAGAAGGACTGAGAAAGCAATTGTTAGACCAATGTAAGGTGCAAAACTAATGGAGAAAAAGGAGATAGGGGACCTAATGGAGATGTTGGGATTGATGGAAATAGTGTTTTAGATGGCAAAAGCAAATGCAGTGAGATGGTATGGGCATGTGTTAAGGAGGGATGATGGGCATGTTTTGAGAAAAACACTGGAGTTTGAAGTGAAGGGGAAGCGGAAGCATGGACGACCGAGGAAGATATAAAAAATGCAAGTGGAGAAGGAGAGTAAGAGTGCTGGCTTGAAGAAGGATGATGGAATGAATCTAGCAAGATGGAGAGTGAGAGTTGGAGAGATTGCTGGCAGAGTGGGGTAAATCTGGCCACCCCCATTTACGGGGATAAACCTGAGTCAAAATTGGAATGATGATGATGATGAAGAACAACATTTGAGCTGGCAATATAATAGGTATTTTCTATACAATGCAGTACAAAATGCATGTTATCAAAACAAAATGGTATTTTTGACGAATGAGACTGAGAATAAGGCAAAAATAAATATTTTGGCAGTAGGGATACAACAAGGCCTGGGCATGAAGCTTGAGCATCATGGGTAGTGATGCAGTGGTATATAAGAGGGAGTATAGCACGTGGAGTCCATCCAGGCCTCAGAATCAACCTCAAACCTTCGGCTGACATCAAATTTATTTTAGTTTAAAACCTTAATTTATTTGTTTAACTGTGAAGCCTCGTAGGACTGGCTGCTAACTGCAATTAGTTTGGGCCATGGTTCCTACCCAGATTTCCTGTCATATTTTTACCGCTAAGAGGTTTTTCCGGCAGGTTTTTTCTGGCTTCCATATAACCGTAGAATTATCATTGTAAGTGGTTGCCCAACTATGCTAATCCTGACTATCTTTGAATGCAAAGTATTGATTGTTCATCAAGAGTGTAAATAGTATATCAGCTACAAATGTATGCATGTTTGTATGCCGCGGACTATATATGCCTCGGGTTGGTTCTAGGCAGGCTTTTCTAAATAAACTTATTTGGTTTACACTACTGTGTTAATTGTTGTGTAGTGGAGGCAAAATACTTACTTTTCCAAAGTGTCCTCTACCTAATACACTAATACATCTGAAATTTAACATTGACATGTGGCTTGATGATTGGGATGGTTGGGATCTGCGGATAAATTAATGACAAAGCCATTAAATATATTAATTATTGTTAATATATGTATATATGTGAGTGTGTTCATTTGAATTAACTAGATCTGACATGGCCTTTATAACAGGCTGTTCTTTCATTAACTATACTAAAATAGATGTACCAAACAATTATTCTCTTACACTAAATGCTATCCACAACTGCCCTCAGTATTTCTTTAGAGGGGAACTGAACCCTAAAATTCACTTTTAATCCTTTGAAAATTTAGGCATACAGTAGTAGAACAATTGTATGAAGTTTGTTTTAAGCTGTTGGCCAAGCAATTACAGTACAAAAAATTGATGTTTTGTAACTGATAGACAATATTCTGACTGGTGGCTCAATAGATATTAGGATAATTAAAACAGGGGAAAAACATGGTTACTGTGCAGTTTTTAACTTCTCTAAAGAAACTTCATATAACCTAGATTGTTAAAAAAATGTCAAAATTTCAAATCAAACTGACATTTATGCTCTGAATATTGCAACCTTCGTCATATTTACACCACTGAAAAGCTCATTAATTATTTTGTGACCATGGTATCAAACATATTCTTAAGAGTTTTCTTTATTTCTATATTTAATTTCTCAATGTGATTTGACTAATTGGAAAAAATAACTTCAGAGAGGTATTAATCTACTATACAAACAGACTTAAACAAAAATATGTTAGTTATAGTTGAGTTGGGTGGGTCATGTACACTGTCTTGCATGAAGGGAGGAAGGGAAGAGAAAGACCCAGGAAGTCTTGGAAGGACGTCATTGATGAGGACCTTTTTGCCTGTAACCTTTTCATTGACATGGCCAAGGACAAAAACAAATGGAGGAGAATTCTGTGTGATGCCAAATGACGCTAAGTTCAACCCCTTCAATAGGGGAAACAGAGACTACAAATGCATGATGATGATGATAATGATGATGATGACTGGATTCAGTTCTCCTTTAACAATACTATCACACAACATAACTTGTATAGTCTGTGAAAGCATTCCAATTTGGATGATTATCATCAACAAACAAAAAACATTAAAATGAGCCATATACTCGGTAAAGTCTATTCCACCTCACTGAAACAGTATTTGATTTACTGCTCAAAGACTAATAACTTTAATATTCAGGTATGTTTTACGTTTTTTAAACTAAGTGATGCATGTATCCTAATCATGTGAAAAAGTTAAAACTGGGTATTGGGGTTCATTTAATTTGATTAACATACTCATTACTTAAAAATACTTGTTTGGGTTAATATACTTAGGATAAAAAATGCTTTCAGAGATCAAAACTATTTCACCCCCTATAGCTTCATACTTCCATGCTAAAAAAAACAAGTGTCTGCCAACCCAAGTTAAAAAAAAAACAGCAGGTTATGAAAACGTCAGCTATTATCACTAACAGAAAAAACACTAATTTGGACAATCTCATCATATGATCTACAAGTTTGAATTGTTTCTTACATTTTCTTAACGGGTACTGGTTGTCGTGATGGCCTGGGAGGCTTGATAATTTCACCTTTTTGTGGACTTTGGGGGCTATTTTCCAGAAAGCCAAATGCTGAAAGAGCATCCTGAAAAAATAAACGAGTTCATTACCTAAAAACACAACATATATAGTTATTTAATAGGAGTTTTTCTCAAAAGTTCTATTTTTCTTTAGTGTTTAGTAATATTGTAGGATGCAACATGCTTTTGTTGCAAGTTAAGTGTGTTGGACTATGAAGCAAGAGTGGAAAAAACAGTGCAAGTGTGAGTAACATCTGCATGGAGAAGATGGTGAGAGATAGCATAGCAGTATGTTTACTGATGAACAGCAGCATAAGATTGAGGACTAGAGGAAGGGTATATGAATCTTGTGTAATATCTGCTCAGCTGTATGGCATTGACAAGCAGACCGATGGATGTCCAACGCAAATGTAAACACAGGATCCTGGGAAACAAGTTAGGAGTTAGATGGCAAGATGAGAAGGCTAACAGTTTGGTGGCAGATATGTGTGGAGTTGAGGGCTCTCTGTAAAGTTGAGGCTAAGATTTAGATAGCATCGACATATGAAAAGGGTTAAGAGATGTATTTGGGGAAGTGTAGGAGAAGAAAAATGGTGGGAGATGGCTGGTAGAATGAATGAGGGTGAGATGACATGAATTTACTGAAAAAGGAGGAGCATGTGGTATGGGGGTGGCAGATGTTGAAAGCAGTTATTGCCTTCTAACCTCACCCTAGAGAAAAATTACAAAGCTTAAATGGAAATGATGAACAAGCAATCAGAAAATGTATGTTATTGTTACTAACAATGGATATTTGGGCCATACCATTAAAAAGAATTTCCTTCACACCGGGGAAAAGAACCCTCCAAATTGGTTTAAGACCACACATCTGTTAAAGCTCACAAATGGATTCCATGGCCAAAATAAAAGCAGAAATTATACCATATATTACCGTGGCGAGACAGTTAAGTCACAATCTGGCTCAAGATAATTTTAAAGTTTATATTTGTTATAAACCTAATGAGCATTAGAAGACACAAACAACTATTTCTTAAGCTCATGATCCCCTAATATAACAGGCTAAACCACATGACCTGGTAATAAAAGCCATAATCAGTTGCTGGTAATTTATGGTTCATGCAAACATACTGAAGGATTTAGAAGTGCTATTCAGCTTTTTATGCATAATTTCTCACAAAATAAACTACCAGCAGAAGGCAGCTTAAAACTTCTCCTTTTAAGGTTTGGGGTGATTTTTAAGTATTGCTAGAACCATGTAGTAAGGCTTTTGACATGACAAAATAAAAACAAAATACTGGACAATAAGGACAAAAGAAGCTTAAGGTATTAACAAGAGCATCAACAGTGGAACTTTCATAAGGGATGAAGGAAGGGCTGCAGAGGCAACCATTCTAACTACCTTTAGGTTTAGTATGCATAGCTAGTAATTTGCTACAGAACTTGCAACTAACCTGTACTTCATTCTCAGACGTGCCTCTAGGTGGAGTTACTTGTTCTGCTGGCATGGAATACCTTGTACCAGCTGCAGGGTGTCCAACTGCTGTTGTGTGTTGTCGCTGTTCTGTCACACTTTGAGTGTGACGAGTTGTCCTATCTCTGAAAAAACAAAAACAATTTAAGTTAACATAAATAGTATATTATTTTGCAGTTCAAATGGTTTTGAGAGTTCTGACATTCATAACAAAAACACTGATTTATATCAACTGAGAATCATGAACATTAAACAACATTAACTGACATAATTTATTACTTTCTACTTTTACTACAACTAGTACTACAACAACTACTTCTACTACCACCACCACTACTTCTACTACTACTGCTACTACTACTACTACTGCTACTGCTACTACTACTACTACTACTACTATAACTACAACTACTGCTACTACTATTACTACTGCTACTACTACTACTACTATTACTATAACTACAACTACTGCTACTACTATTACTACTACTACTACTACTACTATACTACTACTACTATTACTACTACAACTACTGCTACTACTATTACTACTACTACTATTACTACTACTACTATTACTACTACTACTACTACTACTACTACTATTACTACTACTACTACTACTACTATTACTACTACTACTACTACTACTACTACTACTACTACTATTACTACTACTACTATTACTACTACTACTACTACTACTACTACTACTACTACTACTACTACTACTACTATCACAACTATTACTACAGCCATTATTACAACTGCAAGATAAAATACATTTACTACATTCTTGTGGACTCTAACTGAATTAGATACCTTTAAAATAAAATTACATGCTGTTTTGATATAAACAGATCAAGTAGTAATTCATTTCTTTTTGAAATTTTTTTCAACTCTAATAAAAAAGCACAATTTTATCTGGCTCAGTTTGTAAGCAAATGTTTCTCAATTAAAATAACCACTAGCTCAAATTTTTTCAAATTAATGATAATAAATATTTTTACAATTGTTTATTTAAAACATGTAAAAATTATATACTTTAGCAATATGTAAAAGAATTTATATAATGCAAATAAAGCTACTACTACCACTAATAATACTAATAATTAATTAAAGATGTCTTGGATAACAGTCATTTCTTGGAGTGAATCATTACATTATCAAAACTTGTAAAGCTTACCCAGTGGGTGTTTGTGGCGAGTGTGAATTGGGACTTAAAGAGGTGTTGTTTGTAGTACAATTAGCTGGTGTTGCTCTTTTAAGTAATCTGGCCCATGTGACTACATTTGTGTTCATCTGACCAGCACGGAGGAAGTTTTTACCTGTATTAAGTATAAGCACAAACTATCAAACAAAAACTTGAATTAGACAAGCTGTACAGATAGGATTGGCTTGCAAAACATTTAAAATAATTTGTCATAACAAAATTACCTCTGACTAATATATTGCAATGTTTGTACTGTTGAATGTATTAAAAAACACTGCTACTATTCAGGCAAAACATCTCTTGATTATGAAAAGCTGATAAACATTTTATAACTTCTTTTACAACTAAGTTTTCCCCAAACAACAGTAATTGATTTGTTACCTTTTAATCCTTATCGATTTCTACAGAACCAAATAGGCAAAACTTTGAAAGATTAATTTTATTTTACTGTTTTTTGATCTGCTTCCAAAGAGATATCTCAGACAATACCTTTGTGAATATGAAAGAGTTTCTTCTGTCGCTGTAATCGAGGTTTCCTTGTCACAACAGGGTTTAGAAATGTGACCTGGTTTAAACATTTAAAGGGAAAAACAAACATATTTTGAGTTATAGTCATTATCGAGTAAAAACTAGGGAAACATTTGTGCCAAGCCTTTTCAGTGATAACCAAGTCAATTTAGTGTTTTTGGTTATTAATTATTAACTTCCATTTACACAATATTTAATATCACACAAAGACCATAGGTCACCCAGAGTGCTTAAAAATGACCACAGAAGTTTTACATTATCAAAGAAACACTAGCAAACTAAAAAAATTATAGTGTTAACACAAAAAGGAAATTATTATACTTCCATGGGAGTGTTTTAAAAGTATATTGAACAAAACTAGATAATAATGTTAACATTTGAAAGAGCTACCTGTCGGGTTTGAACTAGTACCAGTTGTCTGTTGTCTGACACGGCCATAGCACTAGTTTTACTTAACACAAAAACAAAATGCCAAATGTTTTGATTTGCAACCAAAACCAATGAATATCAGTAAACATTTTTAATAACTCTAACAGCACTTACATAACTCTTTAGTATATCAACAAAAAGTTTCTAGAAACGATATTATATTCTTAACATGTTAACCATAGCACAGCTTAAACACCATGCAGAATGAAATGAATTGAGAAAAAAAATTATAAATACAAATAAGAAGATAATGAAATACAATTCAAATTTTAACACTGTAAGACTAAAATGAGTAAAAATAATTGTTTTAATTATAGTTCATAAACAACAAACAAAAAATATTAAGATATTCAGAGTTGCTGCCATAAATATATTTTTATTATAATTGTTTAACATAAATTAGATTTATTCTTATGTTTATGAGACAGAATATCGGTGGTAAAATCTTTATTATTGCTGAATAATGAATTTTTTTCCTGCAGTATGAAAATATATGTTTGATAAATTAAAGGTTTTGATGTAAATTTTCTTTTAACCTACAGAGATCAGTGCCTTAAAAGTCTAGTTTAAATTACTTTTATCAACTATTGAAATTCCAAAAAAACAAAAAAATTGAAAAGAAAAGAGTTTGATTTTAATAAGATCAACTTGGCCCAACAGTAAACATTTTCAATAACTCTAACAGCACTTACATAACTCTTTAGTATATCAACAAAAAGTTTCTAGTAACGATATTATATTCTTAACATGTTAACCATAGCACAGCTTAAACACCATGCAGAATGAAATGAATTGAGAAAAAAAATTATAAATACAAATAAGAAGATAATGAAATACAATTCAAATTTTAACACTGTAAGACTAAAATGAGTAAAAATAATTGTTTTAATTATAGTTCATAAACAACAAACAAAAAATATTAAGATATTCAGAGTTGCTGCCATAAATATATTTTTATTATAATTGTTTAACATAAATTAGATTTATTCTTATGTTTATGAGACAGAATATCGGTGGTAAAATCTTTATTATTGCTGAATAATGAATTTTTTTCCTGCAGTATGAAAATATATGTTTGATAAATTAAAGGTTTTGATGTAAATTTTCTTTTAACCTACAGAGATCAGTGCCTTAAAAGTCTAGTTTAAATTACTTTTATCAACTATTGAAATTCCAAAAAAACAAAAAAATTGAAAAGAAAAGAGTTTGATTTTAAAAAGATCAACTTGGCCCAACAGCTTTTTTGAAAAGCTGTTAGTACTCAAGGTAGTTACAAAATAACTGATACTACACCATATCTATTGCAAAAAATATATTTCTTAAAATCATGACATTTTGATAAATAATTGAATATAATGAAAAGACAAAATAAAAAAATATTGGTAAAACCTCAGTAAAGATTTAATTTTCATCAGGATAAATAAGAATTATAAACATAAGTAATATAAAAACATTAGATTAGTTAATAAAAAAAATATCAATATGATTTTAGCAATAAAACAACAGTAATTGTTTACTTAGTAAACTTATTAAGAATTATTCACACAGAGAATACACTGCAAGTAGTGGTAACCTATTTGCAATAGTACCAAAGTTGGTACATTATAGCAACTAAAACCCTAAAAAATTCTGCATATTTTAAACCAAATCTAACTTTCAACATTGTATTGAGCACTGATTTGCCAAATTCATCTTGCCTTTATTGAATCAAAAATATTTCACCAAAAATGAATTAGTACAACATGTTAAATGAAACATTATGCAAACAAAAGGCGACATAGCATAACATGAACAAACATTATATAGTTAAATTTGTGGCTAGAGAATAAAAAAGTACTTTTGCAAAAAACTTATAAGTAAAGCCATTATCTGTCATCTCTTATTCAAAACATGTTAAAATACATGTAACTTTCAAAAACATGCAAAAATATACATTGAATAGAAATATGCCACATAACGAAAAATACTGCCTGGGAACAACATTTTTTTTATTTAATAATATACAATAAACAAAATAAAAATTTTTTAAACTATAAAATAGAATCTTGGCGGGAACATTCTAATTTTTTCAAAAAATATTGCTTGACTTTAAGCAAAGTATTTAAACCTAATTCTATAAAAAACACATAAAGTCATAATTTTTATATATAACTGCAGTATAATTATAATTAGTATAAATGGAATGCTTAAATATCCTTGATCTGATCTATGCAAAAACATGTTTCTCCAACAAGGAATAAAAAATATTTGAAAGTTGTATAAAATCAGCATTTTTTGCAAAATAACAAAGAAACAACCTTGCAAAATTAAAAAAAGTTGTATAACGGCATGATTAGTAATGAATCAGTATTTATTCATTACTAAAAGATATAAGTATAAACTTTTACTCTGAAAGCTAAAAAATAATTTCTTAGAATGATTATACTGTATTCCTTTTATTATAGTTTAAACACAATTATGTCTCATAATAATAACAATAATATATACAAGACTAAGCCTTGCATTTAACATGAACATTTTAAAACATAAAATTTAATGGTCTCGTGCAAAAATGACTTAAGTTTCTTTTGATCAAGTTCCTGTCTCTCCCTGGATTATTCCCTTTATGTCTTTAAAACCCTTAGGAGAATTGATCTATTCATAAAAAAAGTTTTGCACTAGACCCTTCAATTATTGATTCAAATAAAAATCTTTTAGCTAAATCCACCATTATACCTTTCATACTATATGCATAGATCAATTAATATCTTCTCCCTAAAAAAGAATGTTGAACTTAATTTGGAAATTCTTGAAACTTATCAAATTTTATACAAAATACTAAGGTTAACTAACTGAATATTAAAATATAAATTAATTACTTTAAAAAATTGACAATAAAAATTTTAAACATTGAAATGGAGATTGAAAAAATTATAAAATGCTAAGCAGCTGGAGACAAGATAATTTACATATTTACTGGAAGAGTACTCAATAGAATATAAAAGATAGAACAGCACCTTCTCATAGAAAATATAAGAAATTCTTTTAATTTTCCACACCAATAGTCGACATCTCTTCAGTGCAGGAATCTTCATTTGCTTACCACAGCGACGAACTTTAACACAAAATTTATCCATAAAAATGTCATACATGAATGATTTTTCTTTCCCATGACAATAAACTACCTGATTACACAAACCATCTGTTTCATCTTTTTCTTTTCCTTTTCTATAAGATTCAGTGAGTTGCTCTGATTTGCACTTCAGAGGAGGTTTCTTTCGAATACATCTTTTTTGTTTTGTGACATAAACATTTCTTTTGGGCACCCTTCTTGCCTTGTAAAGTTTAGCCATCTTACAAGTTCGGTCACTATTACTGCTATTTAGTATTACACTTTTAGGTCTCTGGTAGACATGTGAAGATGAATCAGAAGATTTTCTGAGGTACCTACGAGATTCATTATTCACACTAAGTACAGTTTGAACCACATAGCTCTTAGGTTTTCCTTTTGGTGATGATGAAATAGTTTTCTGAGGCCCTTTGTTTATAACCTCTAAATTTGTACTCTTTGGTCGATGCAGATACTTTGTTCTGGTTACATTAAGAGATGTTTCACTAGCACCTGATTTTGAGGACAGTTCCAAGACAGAACTCTTTGGCCTTGCCTTGGGTATATTTAGACTATTCTCACTGCATGTTCTAGTCCTGTCAAAAGAGTCATAAGATTTTTTACTTGGCTGTATTTTTATAGTTCTTGAAGATACAGAGTAGACAGAATTGTCACTCAAGCTAACTTTGTTGATGGCTTTCAGTGTGTTTAAAACAGGTTTTCTTGCATGACTCACTCTTTCAAGTGATGAAGATCTGTTGCTGCCATAAAAGGGTTCACTCTTATTTTCCACATGAAAATCTGGTGAAAACCTTCCTTGTTTGTTTTCTGAAGTATTTTTACTCTTTCGTGAAATACCATGAGAACTGAACTTATCTTTTAGTTTTAAGGATTTTTGGTCTGCTTCTTTGTTAGAATTATCAACACAATCATTCAAATCAGAAGGCAAAAGATTTCCTCCTCTAAATGGCAAAGGGCAAGACATAGCCAAAACATTTTTACTTGAAGAAGTTTTGGATTTTAAAGTAGTTGTAGATTTTTCACTAATACCTTTAGAAGAATAAACATTATCTTTTGGAACATATTTTCCAGTTCGAAAAGGAGGGAACTTCTTGTTTGATGCAGTTGGCATGGTTTTACTCATATTTCCTTCAGCATAATGTGCCAAACAAACATTTTCCTTTCTTGATGATTTCTGTTGTGGCTTTGTAAATGGTTTGCCAGTTTCTGAATTAACTCTCTTGTTTGTTTCTTTGCCCACTGTGTCTCGATTGCTTATGCTTCCAACTTGATCTTGATTTACATCATTTTTACTGTGTTCTGCTTCTGAAAGAACTCTGTGTTTCTCTGTCTTATGAAAAGCTGGACCATCTTTTTCACAATCCATTGTTTGTTCTCAAGTCAGATAGACCAGCCTAATATGGCTAGCACACCTACAGGTCTCTCAAACATGCTACATATGCTTCTAGGGAAAAATATTATCGAATTTTCTCATTGCCAAACACACAACCAAGCCCCAGAACAAATCAAATGAATTTTTGTAACTTTAGTTAGCATTTTTGTCAAACACATCAGGGTATCTTTAGACCAGTTCTCGCTCAAAGAAGTTGGCAAACAAAAAAATCAAGAATCAGTTAGGTCAAGCATCATTTGGGATTTCATAAATCTTACAGCCAGTGAAATCTTGAAAACAATTTCATCCATCCTGCCAAAACCACCTGCCACTATTCTGATCAGAGATCATAAAATTCATTCTATGAATATAATTAGAACATCCCCTTGAAACAATGAATCAGCCTTGTGACAAATTACAGTTTTTCTACTATTTGAAATCTCCATGAGTCTTGAAAATATAACAAATAATGCTAGAATTTTAAATAATATTTATTTTCTACAAGCCATACAAATTCCTAACTGTGGTTATTCTAGTTTCAAAGTTTATAAATAACATGTCTGGCTAAATATGTTCTTTCAATTCACAAGCCAATCTCCTTTGTTCACCAGCCACCACCTGCTCTCTGTTCACAGCTGATTGGCTAGAATAAACTATTGGTAAATGAAAGCAATATTCTTCACAGTTTGTAGAAACTAAATAAAATATTGACAAAGTTTCAATCAGGTTACAAGTCACAGAAACTCTTGTCCAAAATTTAGCTGCTTTTGTTCCAAATTGGCAACCCATAACAAGCATCTGAATTAATGACTATAAAAAATTATATTAAATAAAACATTACTTTCTTATTTGAATAAATTCTTTTAAAATGACAAATCAATTGAGAATGAACTTTAGTTGATAATTGTTTGAGACTTTAAATTTAATGAACTGTCAAGGTAACAAAAAAAGCAGTTCTAATGAAAAAAATATTCAATTTTGATCTTTAAAATAAATTTCATTTACTGCCTTAAGAGCAATAAAATGCTTTTTTGATATTTTGATTAAATCATTTTGTTAATAATGCAACATTCACTTAACTGTGAGATAAAAAATCCAAAAGATAAAATTTTTATAACAAATTTATGTAACTGAAACACTTGTCTGACTAATAACTAATAAAAGTATTATCAGTTTTTGTTTATTAATTAAATCACTGAAGTTCAAAACAGCAGAATTTGAGTTCTAAGCCATGCATCTTAGATGTATATTCAATGGGCTTTTGAATCTTTTAAAACATAAAAATCAATGAAAGAAAAAGTTTAGCATGAAAAAAAACATAAATTCATTTATATACTAATGAGAAATCAATTCAAATGTCCAGTTTATGATAGTTTTAATCTTACGATTTGAAAAATAAACTGTCAAATAACATATTAACTTTTGTTTTAAATTATTTTGACAAAAAAGACAATTGAAATTGCCAAAAAACCAACAAAATCTTTTTTTAAATAACAATGAAAGTAAATGAAACATTCTAAACCTTGAGATTGAAGGCTCTTATCAATCCTTGATTCAAGTTTAAAATGAAAAAAATCATAAGACAGTATAGTTTCTTTGCCCAAT